>VDFB02315655.1:0-16877 GCA_007258455.2 Sequoia sempervirens | reverse complement strand
TGTACACTTTGACATGGTTTATAGTTTAGTTTACATTGTTGTATGGATTTAGGTTTTGTAATGTTTCCTCATGTACCCCAAGGGACATAAGTGATGGTGAATTTGTTTAAAAGGAATTTCATGTCATAACTCAATGTGCATTTCCTAAATGTTGACTTTAAAAAAGAAAAATTATGCGGTTAATGTTGCATTATATGTCCTTTGGGGTTTGTACGACGGGGCATTACATATAGCTGCTAAACCATGAGGAATTTGAAGATGATGCAAACTAGTGATTTGTGAAATTATGTCTGTAGATTTTAAATATATATTTTTAAAAAAAAATTGGAATCAAATTGTATTTTTTTTCCATCTCCCTCGAAAACTAGTTTTTAAAAGTAAACACCATTTTTAAAGAGTGACGTGTACTTGCTAACACATAACTTTTTTTCTATGAAGGATAAAATTCTATTTTTTTTTGAATTTAGATTGATAACTATGATATTTAGTGCATGCAATTGGTTTCAAAATGTTCTATTGAATATTTTTTTTCTTAATTAAGTTTTGAAGTCAAACCAATTACAATTTAGAAATACATTTACTTGCTAACATATAACTTTTTTTGTATGTATCGAAATTCAAATTTATTTTTTTATTGGATCAAGGACATAAATATCAAGTGTATAGATATTTTCAGATTTTTTTTAATAATCTGCTATTTTTCCACATGTGCAAAACAAAGAGCTTGATTTTTGATGAAAAACCTATGTTTAATTAAACTAAAAAATACATAATAAAACAAAAATATAGTAAAATTATAGTTGATGGATAGCTAATTCTGAGGAATACCATCATCAAGTTGGGTCTATGAAGTTGATTGCATTTTCATCTTCAACCCAAGCTCAAAAAGGAAAAATTTTGCAAAAAATTGCTAGAGGGAGAAAGGCAAAAATGGGGGGTTTGAGCAAACCCCCCTAGATCCCTGCAATTGAAGGGGGTTCGCTTGAACACCCTTTTTTTCCATTTTCCCTTGATTTCATTTTAAAAAAACTCTCCAAAAGGGGTTCGAGCGAACTTGGCTTCAAAAAGGGGATCACTCAAAGGGGGGTGTTTGAGCGAACCCTTTTTTGGGTTCGCTCAAACACTCCCCTTCGAACAAACCCCTAAAAATCTAAAAAAAATTGGGGAGCACTTTTGCAATTTTTCTTCGTAAAGGGAATTGTAAACCACTATTGTGGGATCACCCATATGATAGAATGGGGATTGGATTATAATATAATAAGGATCAATTATTAAAGCAATAATGATAGAAAATGATAATGATGAAATGATGACAAAGATTGGATGGTTGTTGATTGATCCAAGGTCTAGGGATGAAGATAATTATGCTTTGGTTATGAGAATGGTGAAGGAAAATATGAGAGTTTTTGGATGTATATGATGAAAAAGGTTGAAATTTCAAGTGAAAAAATGGTCGAGGATGGGTCTCCTAGGTCAGGTTTAGGTTGTAATTTGAAGCTCTAAAGTGGTCAAATGATGATGAAATTACACTAACACAACTTTATGTAACAAAAGTGCCTCTCTATGAAACAGAGGTGTAGTTTCACAAAAAAACTGTGTAGAGGTACCTCAGGATGCAATGTACAAGCATTGTGGGATGTAACAAAAGCACTATTTGACAGTCTGAGATGGTTATTGATTAATTTTGGCAAGAGACTATCAAACAAGAAGACACATTGGCTAACTTGAATCTCAAGGTAATAAGGATAAATGGCTTCATTGGTTTTGCACATAAAAACATGCCAAGCATGATAGCACAATCCTAGAATTAATCAAATAGGTGTGTATACTTAGCATGGGCCCGCCAGCTAAAGGCTAATATCTCAAGATTGGTGTGAGAAATTTTCTTAAGTTGATAGTTAGATATCTAATGGCACAAGGGCTCACATTTTCTCTTTCCTTTGAGATCATAAGATCTTGCCCAAAGAGCCTCTACCTCTACTCAAGGAAATATGTGGTGAATAACTTTGGACATGATATTATACCCTACACTATACTAAACAATAGTTGAAAGGTCAGATTAAATATTTCTAAGCACAAGGTGTTCAATGGGTCTATGAATAGTGAGCTCATCTGATAGTGCCCAAGATAAGGAGGGTCTCTCCTCTCATCACCAAAAAGTCTCAATGAAATGAGGGTCTTGTAGCTTGGCTTGAATAACACTAACCACACTTTGAGGTACATCTATCACTCTCCCCCTTTGTATACCCTGCAAAAAAAATGTGGTTGAGGTCATCTTTGAGAGAATCAAATCCCCAAGTAAGCCTCCTAATGGGAATGACTATAATAGGTGTTTTTTATCACTCAAATCACACGAAGCACAAGGGTAGAGCATACACACAAACTAGTAAACTTTGGGATAACACAAATAACATAAAAGAAATGAAGAAATGTGAGATTTTTAATCTCCAAAATCACACTAAGTGCAAGGAAGTAGCATACGTCTACACACCCTTCCAAACGCTACAAACAATGTTCATTAACCCACTAAACTACTTTAGATGCCTAGATTAATGGGAATCAATCCTCAGACCAACGTAATTTGCATCAAACCATTAGTAATATCAATTATAATGTTATTTTACATTAGTTATATAGTTGCACCACTTGTTAGTTGCTAAAAAATGAAGGTTAGATGAGAGAAATAGCTCAAAATCCATAAAATTTGAAAATTGAAATAAAAATGCAACTTTATGTAACAAAGGTACATCTTGGTGATATAGAGGTGTAGGTCTATGAAATAGAGGTGCAACTCTGTGAAATAGTTCAACATAGTTTCATAAAAAGGGCCTCAAGAAGTGCTCTAGGATCCAAAAAATAAGTTTTTAACCAATCCAATTGGAAAACTTGCAAGATAAAGTTAGGGCTTACCAGAAAACATAGAGATATTGAAAAAACATGTTAGATTGTAATCTCAAAAGACCTCAAGGTGATGCAAACCCTAGATCTCCTAGAAAACTTGCAAGAAACCCTAGTTTGACAAAACCCCTAATTTTTGCAAGAAAAAAATGAAACAACCTACAACAACAGTGTTAGAATGATGAAATCTTGCAAAACAAGGCATCAAAGGTCAATGAAACCTTAGGTCAAGCTCAAAATGATCAAATCCAATATACAAAACAAAAGCGCAATTCTGGGTGTAAAAAATGTAGCTTCATAAAACAAAGGTGTCTTTCTATGAAACAAGGGCACAACTCTATACTACAAAGGAGCCTTTTTGTGAAATAAAGGTGCAACTCTGTACTACAAAGATGTCTTTATATGAAACAAAGATGCAACTTTATACTATAGATGTCTTTCTATAAAACAAAGATGCCACTTCACAGTCTAAGACCTAAAAACACTTTATGCATCACAAAAACTCACAAAAATTTCACCAAAAAATTGTTAAAAAAGGATGTGAGTCCCACTGAGAGTACCAAAACGAAGATGAAGAAAAGATTGAAGGTAAACATTTAATAAAAGATAAAGAAATATAAAGCATAGTACCTTCACTTAAAATCTTTGCTTACTCCTTGATGAGCAAAAATGGAGTGCACCATTATTCCATTTGGTTTTCTCTTTGATGTTGATAGTATGTGGATTGCTTAATGCTCTAGCATAACCTTGATACGATTGCAAGATAAAAGATCAAAATAACATGTAGATGTGATAGCTTGATAAGTGATGATGATGAAAGATGAGAGCCTCCAAATATAGTCTTGAAGAGGGAAAACCAATGACTAGGTATGATTGATGATGGATGGCTAAAATTGAAGAAGGATTAAGGTTAAGATCAAAGACGTAGTCATGTGACAAGTGACACATGAAGAATGGAATTAGGTTTTGGAATGGGATAAGAACAAAAATCCTTATGACAATGGCTAGTATTAAGAGGCTTAGATGAGATGAGTGGATAAAATGAAAATTTAGTTTGACTTTTAGATACACGTATAGGTTTAATAAATCTAAATAAAGAATTAGTTAAACATGTGAATGGAACACTTGTCACATGATAACAATTTTAAATTATGATCCATGTGAACAAGATGGAGGACTAGAATTAGATGGACAAGGATGGAGGATAAAAATGAAATTAATTAAATAAATATAGTATGTATTTAACTAATGGGATCATAGTGAAGGGTCAAATAATTAAATAAATAGTAAATATTTAAATAATTAAAATATTATGATAAATATGGAAAAAGGATGAGAATAATTAAACAAATAATAAATATTTAATTAATTAATAGCTTAGGATAGGCTAAAATTAGGTGTGGTTGAAGAAGATCAAATTTTAGGTCTCTACAACTATCACAAAATATAATGATAAAAAACAATATTTTTCATGTTATATGTTGTCTAATAATTATATTTAGTTTTTCAAAAATACTAATATGTGGTTAACAAAAGATAAATACACAAAAAGATTTTGCATTTTCTATTTTTTCTCTAAAATAATTACTATATATATAAATGGTTTTAGATATTTATAGTTCCAACTTATTCAATCCATCATTAATGATAATGCATTATTTAAATCAATAATAGCCAATAGTGTGTATTACATACCATCTATTTCTTAGAATACATGTTTTGTTATTTGAATATCTTCAACACCCTTTATTTAACAATGGTTTATTTTGACTTCTAAGAATAATTAACTTTTAACATGGCTTATTGCATTATGTATACTAAAAAACTATATTGTTTTTTACAAGATACGTTTCTTGAAATGAAAATTATAAATTAGTCTTTATTATTAATATTTATTATGTTACATTGTTGAATATCTTTAGAAATCATCATCAACATTGATAAATGAAAATACCTTCAAAGTTGCTTCTTTCTTATAAAATCATCAAAATTATTTTCCCTTATTTTTTGAAAACTAATAATAGCACCTAAATATACAACTAAATTATTGATAGACAAAAATATTTATAGAGGCTAGGTATTGCATATAATGACTAAAAATATATAAATGTGCCTATCAACAATTTCAAACACCTTTAGCTATTCTCACTAGTAATCTCTTTAAAGGGCGCATGTTGCCATTGAATGAGCTTGTGAACATTAAATCCACTACAATCATCTATAAGACATGCAAATTTATATAGATAGTACTAACTAAATTTGCTTACACATGTGCCCTTTCTAAAGTAAAAAGGGTGGTAGTATTTCTTTTACGAGATGATATACAAACTATTCAACACCAAGTAATTCACATAGAAAATACTACTAATCATGCTTACAAGTGTTCCTTTTCTAAATTGAAAAAGATGGTGCAAGGATTTTCTTTATGAGATGATCCACAAACTATTAAATATAGTTTTTCCTTAATTTTTTGATGAAAATCTTACACTACAATTACTAGAAATCATCAAATGGCAATTTCAATTATAGAACCAAAATCGTAAATTTTTCATAAATTAAACATTTGACTTCTAAATTATTGTAAAAATTAATAAACAACAAAAATAATAAATGTTTTGCATAACACTTTGATGAATAAAATTATGTGATATAAAATAAGTTCACTAGTTTTATATTACAATCACTAGAAAATATCAAATAAAAACTTGAATTATAGAATCCAAATGATGATTTCATAAAAACAAGAGATTTAACTTCCAAAATACCAAACAAAATCAAATTAGATGGCAAAAGATTAATACCAAAGCAAATCAAGTGTTAAAACAAATAAATTAACCAACAAAACCAATTATGATCATTTTCTATTAGGAAAGGTGTACACCTTATATAATGACATTGTAATATTGTTGTAATTTGTGGTCCACCTAGTAAGAGACATCACACTTGATGTTTCATTCATTTCTCCTGAGTAATCTTGTAACATTGGAATTGCAAATGCCTATAGTGTCACTTAGGGGCAAGCAAAGAGCACAAGTGTATCAAAGGTGGAAAGTTTCCTTAGTCGATTGTGTTGAATAAGACAAAGAGAGGCCACACAAGTAAGCCTTGGAATATATAGAGACCCTTAGAGATGTGAATAGTCACATGGGAATTCACTTGAAAGTTAAACTCTTAAGGAAATTTACATCTTACTTGGTTTCCCACCTTCGAAGTTGACAAGTACATGGTGTTGTAAAACCACAA
The DNA here is from genome assembly GCA_007258455.2 of Sequoia sempervirens. Classification (NCBI taxonomy): domain Eukaryota; kingdom Viridiplantae; phylum Streptophyta; class Pinopsida; order Cupressales; family Cupressaceae; genus Sequoia; species Sequoia sempervirens. Next base: position 10,736 of record VDFB02315655.1, on the reverse strand, counting down.
TAAGTTTCTTGTTCTTCTCTTGCCTTTGAATAAAATGCTTGCCTAATTGTTTGTATGATGATTTTGGTTGACTAAGAAATATTGTCAAAATTCTTACAAAAATAGGTTTTGATAAGAACTTGGAAAGGCATGGCAACGAGCGTGTGGTTATATGGTGTTGTTACCAATTTCCATATGTTTTTGGATTGTTCACAAGGAAGCAACTCATAGGTAAATAATGAAGAGGTGATCTAACTATTTCCAAAATAGATAAATCTAAATGCATCTCTAATTTACTTGATAAACAAAGATATATTTTTTATGAAAGCAATCACAATTAATCTATGCAGCACAAATGAATATATCAATTAAACATTTAAACAATGACTAGAAACAAAAGTTATTAACACATATATCTAAATCACAGAGAGGCTACTATTCAACACTCAAAAATAGTTATGGATCCAAGCTCTCCACAAGGGGCACCTCGAAGGGAACTAATTCTTACACAAAACCTAACCTACCTCATGTGTCTCACAACATAGATAACACAACCCTAACCAAAACACTCCCAAGAGTAAGATGTATCCTAAATTGGACACACACTATGTGCCCCTTCTCCAAATGCTTCAATATGACCCTAACCTGACTCCTTTGTGCCCTTTGAATTTCTCTTTTCCTTTTTCTCCTCTCCTTGCAAGTCCTCTCTTGATCAATGTTTCCCCCTCCCTTTCCAAATCCCACATAAATGCTTTTATTAGCACTTTGAAGGATTGTTTCCACACTATCACACCCTTTCACAAAGGTTGCATTTAATAATTATTCTTCCACCTTTTAAACGGATTTTTATACATATTCTTTATTAATCTCTTTTAACCAAAATATCATAATATCCTTTATTTTTTCTTATCCTCCTTTTAATTCTAAAGGGTTATCTTATAGTTTACTTTTCTCTTAGACAAAAAATCACATAACAAGAAATTATTTCTGAGTACATGGATATTTCCTTCATAAATTTTAAGTTATGTATCGAGAACAAACTCTACAAACATATATTATCAAAATTTGATGAGAAATAAAAACATTTCATAACTATAATATTCAATATATTATAATCTTATTGTCAAAATAGTATAATGTTTCTTGTGTTTTTCTCAAAATAATTTCATAAGTATACCCTCTTATATGAACTTACTCTGTAACTGGATATGTTCTATTTAACACTACTCTCCTCTCTGATATCATAAAAAAATCTTATTCTTTACAATCCACATTACCAATAATCATTGTGCTTAATTAAGGTGGCAAATTACATTTGTGATAGTTGAAAAACCTATTCCCTACACTAACTAAACCCCACGTTTCTTTACGACCAACTAGAATTCAGACAGAAGGATGAATCGAGGCTTCCATTGTACTTGATCAATTTATGATGCAATGTCTCAAAATACTCCTAACGGAAGGAAAGTCTCAAAATTCTAGAAGCAAAACAATATAAAAAACAATGACATACAACTACAAAAATGCTAAAGACAAGTGAAATTCTCAATTTTTACAGTATAATATTTACAGATTTTTTCTTTTAAATTTGCTTACAAAATTATTTTATTTTACACTAGGAAAAGAATTACAAACTGGTCCTCTGTTTTAAGAAAAAAATTGAGCTGTTGGAGCTCCTGTGACGTGTTATTTTACTTGTTTCTTAAATATCTCAACTATCAAACTTCTTGATGGATACCAGATATCAAGCTTAGCATATGTTGCCTGCAAAATAAAAAATAAAGAGAATTATTGGGAAACTTGGATACTGAAGATTGAAATTACAGAATTAAAAGTCAAGAGATTTAAACAGTACAAATACAATTTGATTTCTCTTTCAACACACCTGTTTCGGTAGCCTGTCTTCCTAACCACCTATTGACTTGGAAAGCTTTGGCCATGTTTAAATTTGCTTTCTAAAACTATAATGTAACTGGCATCTGCTAAGCTTTTCTGATACTATTTCAAATGAACACATGTAGCCTTTACAATAATTTGTCACTTGAAATATTTTTTTTGGCTTACAGATTTCATGTAAAAAAAATGTAATCTAAAAATGCACGTCTTTCACTCTGCTTGTAATTTCAACTTCTTTTCTCATCTTACATGATACAGGATGTCCGCCTGAAAGACACATTTAAAAAATCAGAACATAGCATACTTTTAAAATCTTTGCTTTTCTATTTTCTTATCTAATAATAATTCCAAATGATTAATCTAACTAAAGTTAAGACATTATAATTCTTTGCACAACACACTTCATTATTTGTTAATATTTAAACGAAATGAACACCAAGTAACATACCTGTGTGAAATTGGGTGGCACTCCATGACTACAAAAATCAGCATACTTGATCGTGAATACTCCACAATCGTTGCTGTCAAAGGTAATATGTCACCATAACCCATCCTACCAGTTATTCAATCGACATTAACTGCTAATATAGAGGTGTTCTAATATGCCATTGGGAGGAGTTGAGTGCTCGAAGGCAGTAATGTTATATTTTTCTTAATTGAATTAAAAGCATGTGCTGCATCTCTAATATAATTTATCTTCAAGCATCTTCAGAACTAACAAATCTTGGAACAGCCAATCACATGAATTTTAATTACGTTGGATAGAGAGTGTTGAATATTACTGAATGATGAGGACACGAACGAGAAAGAATCACTACTCTTCCATCAGAGTGAGAGGTTGACCATTGCATTCGTTCTGTTAAACCCATCCTCTATAACAACTATTAATCAACAGCTTTCACGTATGCAGTAACAGCCACTTTAGAACCAAGTTTGTCTCCAAGATTGTTGGAGGAGAAATTGTGGTGAGGTACGCGAACCGTTTCCATCATTTCAAACATGGATAATGTTCTTGTGGAGACTATTGGTGATGCTAAGCAAAACAAGCTATAAACAGAAACTTGCATAGTAACAAATTATATGGCATCCGAATTGCAGTGGGTAAGAATTTTGATAGGAGCTGGGGTTAATGTAGTTTCTGAAAAGAGGCCTCACCTCTAAGCCAGCTGATTAAAGAAATGTAACAGCAGAGAAAGAAAACAAACTGACACTAATGGTGATAAACAAAATCATATACCATATTGCTGTAACAGAATAAACTGCAATCTATTAACTCATTAAATAACAAACTTTCATTCTTCCTTTGTTCTGCAGACTGCTCTTAAAAGAGAACCAGAAAAGTCTGCTCTGTTTTCAAAAATAGAGTTTTTTTGTTCATATTGAAGCCCTCGCCGAAACTTACAAAGAGGCTGGGAATAAATAATCTTCACAGCCAAACAACGGAAGCAAGAAACATTTAGAAAAAACAATCTACAACTAAGAATAGACCAACGCATGTCAAAAGGCATGCTTTATTTGCTAGAAAATACAAACAACAGAGATTTAAAGCAGTTTGACTAAAGATAGACAAAACTCAAAGCTGCACAGCGATGAAAATAAGATTGGAAGCTAGGCTGGTAAAAACACGATCTTGGCAGCATCACTTATCTTCATACTCCCCCTTGATGCTAAGAGGGCTTACAATCTGACCTCGAAGTAACATAAACTGATCTCTTGCAACTGCTTTGGTGAAGATGTCTGCTAACTGATCCTGAGTGCTGATGTGTTTCAATTCAACTTCCTTATTTTGTACTAAATCACGGATGAAGTGATACTTCAAATCAAAATGCTTTGTTCTACTGTGATGAACCGGATTCTTTGCTAACTTGATGGCACTTATATTGTCACAATAAATCACTGCAGGCTGAATCTCTTTCTCACCAATTTCTTCTAAAACTTTTATAAGCCAAAGAGCTTGTGTACCTACCGAAGTAACTGCAACATACTTTGCTTCTATGGACAAGAGAGCAACCATGCTTTGTTTCTTGGAACTCCAAGTAATCAAACCAGAACCAAAGGAGAAACAATTTCCAGATGTAGACTTAGGATCATCCATACTATCTCCCCAATCTGAATCACTAAAGCCAACAAGATTGAATCTTTTAGAGGAATAGTAATGAATACCATAATTTAGAGTACCTTTCACATACCTCAAAATTCTTTTAGCTGCCTTCACGTGTATTTCTGACGGATTTTTCATATACCTTGAAACAAGTGAAACTGAATATGCAATATCAGGGCTTGTGTGGGTTAAAAACATCAAACTCCCAATAATACTTTTGTAAGTTGTCTCATCAACTAATTCAGCACCATCTTCTCTGGACAACACAACTCCATGAGCACTTGGAGTGGAGTTTGGTTTACAATTAACCATGTCAAACTTCTTCAACATATCTTTTGCATATTTGGTTTGGCAAATGAAAATTTCATTCTTACATTGATAAACCTCCATTCCTAAAAAATATTTCATGAAACCAAGATCTTTCATCTCAAATTCTTTCATCATAGCAATTTTGAACTCATCTTTCATCTTAAAACTGCTACCCATATACAACAAATCATCAACATACAAACTTATAATAAGAATATCATTACCTTCTTGTTTGTAGTAAAGGGTAGGTTCACTCTTACTTCTCTTGAAGCCATTCTCCTGAAAGTATCCATCAATTCTTGCATACCATGCTCTTGGTGCTTGCTTGAGGCCATACAAAGCCTTCTTCAATTTGTAGACATGATTCTCTTTTCCTTCCACTTGAAAACCTTGTGGCTGTTCCACATATACTTCCTCTTCTAAGTACCCATTCAAGAAGGCACTTTTCACATCCATATGATGTATGCTCCAATTCTTTTGAGCTGCTAATGAAATCAGCATTCTGATGGTCTCTTGTCTTGCAACTGGTGCAAACGTCTCTTCATAGTCAATCCCATACTTCTATGTGAAGCCTTTAGCAACTAATCTTGCCTTATGCCTTTCAACACTTCCATCACTGTTATGCTTAGTCTTGTAGATCCATTTGGTGCCAATCTTCTTCTTGTCATGTGGAAGCTCTATAAGCTCCCAAGTATCATTCCTATGAATGGAATCCATCTCTTCTTTCATTGCTTGCATCCAAACCTCATTAGTACATGCTTCTTCAAAACATGATGGTTCAAAATCAGCCTTGGTAAATAAAGCAAAATTAATTGTCTCACCTATTGGATTTTCTTCATGTGCTTGATTGGCACTCCTTTGATAAATATCACTCAAACTTTTTACCTTCCTTCTAGAACTTGGAGTTGAAGTTGGACTTGAAGAATTAGATGAGGGGCTGCTTGGTGGATTTATAGCACTTGGAACAACAACATTAGTGGGCTGCTCATGATCAACATCATCATTCAAAATAGATTTTGACTTCTCCATATGGCCTTTTTGATGACCATAAACTCCCCCTTCATCAAAAATCACATCTCTTGAAACAATAAGCTTATTAGTGAGAGGATTATATAACCTGTAAGCTTTGCTTTCCTCACTATACCCAACAAAAACACATGACTCACTTTTTGCATCTAACTTTTGTCTATTCTGATTAGGTACATGAACATAAGCTAAACAACCAAAAACTCTGAAATGATTAACATTAGGCCTTTTCTCATACCATGCTTCATAAGGAGTCATCTTCTCAAGTGCACTGGTGGGACTTCGATTGAGAATGTATACTGTTGTAGCAACTGCATCTCCCCAATAAGAGTTACTCAATCCCTTGGTTTGTAACATGCTCCTTGCCATTTCTACCACAGTGCGGTTTTTCCTTTCAGCTACCCCATTCTGTTGAGGTGTGTATGGAGTGGTGAGTTGCCTCCTGATGCCATTCATATCACAATAATTCTTGAAAGGCTCTTGAACAAAATTCTCCTCCACGATCAGTCCTTAAACATTTGATTTTGCACCCTTTCTCATTTTCCACAAGTGCTTTAAACCTCTTGAATGTATCAAGGGCTTCATCCTTAGCCTTCAAAAAATACACCCAACATTTTGTGAGTAATCATCAATAAAAGTGATAAAATATGATGACTTACCCAAACTCTTTGTTTGCATAGGTCCACAGATATCTGAATGAACAAGTTGAAGGGGGTAAAGGCCCTCCATGCAGTGCCTTTTGGAAACTTTTCTCTTGCATGCTTTCCTTTAGCACATCCTTCACAAATCTCCTTGTGCTCTTCAACCTTGGGCAAACTAGAAACTAACGCTTGTGAGGTCAAAAGCTTCAAACTGTGAAAATTTAAATGGCCATACCTTAGATGCCACAACCAACTTGTATCCACAAATGCCATATTGGCAAGGCTGCTGTTATGTTCACCAAATCTCAATGGGAACATCCTATTTTTCATCATAGGAACAACTGTGACTACTCTGTTGCCTTGACTCTTATCAAAAATTGTACATTTCTTATTTTCAAAGACAACTCTATAGTTCTTTTCACACAATTGTCCAACACTTAACAAATTATGTTTTAACTCAGGAGTGTAATAAATATCTTTAACACTCTTCATACCTTCTTTTGTGTGGACCTCCATAGCACCTTTTGCAGCAACCACCAATGATTTATTATCACCAAGCTGAATCTTTGACTTGAAACTTTCATCCTTTGTTGAAAACAACTTCCCATTTCCTGACATATGGTTAGAGCATCCAGAATCTAGGTACCAAACATCTTTACTAGTATTTTCACTTTTAGAATAAGATAAGAATAAATTATCTGGAGGATTTTCATAACTTTCTTGAGCATAATTAACATTTTTACCTTCTTTTAATCTACATTCTCTTTCAAAATGTCCATACCTATTACAATGGTAACATTGAACATTCCTTTTATCAAATCTTCCTCTACCTCTGCCTCTTGAACCACCTCTTCCTCTTGAAAAACCTCTGCCTCTACCTCTTGAATTATTCTGATTTTGACCTTTACCTTGGCTTTGATTGCTTTTGCTACTACTGCTGCCATCATCATTCTTTGTGATTTGTACTTTAGAGGAAAAGGCTTTCTCAACACTTTCTCCAAAATAATCTTTTAGTCTTTCTTCATGTGATATCAAAGATCCAACGAGGTGATCGAATTGAAGGGTTGTCAAATCCTTACTTTCTTCCATTATTATGGCGACGTGATTCCATCTTGGTGTGAGAGATCTCAACACCTTTTTTATCAGAACCTCAGTGTTCACAGTTTCTCCAAGTGTAGCCATCTTATTGACCACATCTTTTACTCTGACACAATACTCACTCACACTTTCTCCTTCTTGCATCTTTAAATTCTCAAATTCTCTCTTCAATGTTTGTAACTTAACAACTTGGACTTGATCACTGCCTTGGTAAGCTTCTTTTAGAGTCTTCCAGGCATCCTCAGCTGTCTTTGCACCTGCAATTCTTGGAAATAGACTCTTGTCTAGAGCTATTTGAATATGAAACAATGCTTGAAAATTCTTCTTCTTAGCCTCCTTCCTGGCTGTTCTTTCATTGACTGGGAGGGCATTCCAATCAGCTGGCTCCTGGTAACCTGATTCAACAATCTCCCACAAGTCTTTTCCTATTAAAAAAGTCATCATTTTTATACACCAATAATCATACTCATTTCCATCAAATTCTGGAATGGGCAAGCTGTTAGAATTCGACATGATAATCTTTGGCGAAATTCCAACAACTAGATCTTAAACCCAAAACAAAATACCTGCTCTGATACCAAATGTAGTTTCTGAAAAGAGGCCTCACCTCTAAGCCAGCTGATTAAAGAAATGTAACAGCAAGAAAGAAAACAAACTGACACTAATGGTGATAAACAAAATCATATACCATAATGCTGTAACAGAATAAACTGCAATCTATTAACTCATTAAATAACAAACTTTCATTTCTTCCTTTGTTCTGCAGACTGCTCTTAAAAGAGAACCAGAAAAGTCTGCTCTTTTTCAAAAACAGAGTTTTTTTGTTCATATTGAAGCCCTCACCGAAACTTACAAAGAGGCTGGGAATAAATAATCTTCACAGCCAAACAACGGAAGCAAGAAACATTTAGAAAAAACAATCTACAACTAAGAATAGAACAACGCATGTCAAAAGGCATGCTTTATTTGCTAGAAAAAACAAACAAGAGAGATTTAAAGCAGTCTGACTAAAGATAGACAAAACTCAAAGCTGCACAAGCGATGAAAATAAGATTGGAAGCCAGGCTGGAAAAAACACGATCTTGGCAGCATCACTTATCTTCATAACGTGTTGAGTCAGATTCTCTCACCCAGAGAGAGTTTATAACGGAGTTCCCAAGAATGCAACGCTACATATCATACATCAATAACTCTATACAAATTGGTTGTGAAGGCTGATTGATCATATTATCCCTTGAGTGAGAGTCGTAAAGTACAATTTATGATGGTTTAACTTTATGGGTCGAATTTCAACCTGCTGAACCAACAATTGAATTTGATAACAAATCCAACCAATGATGGTTTATGTTTTAAGTTTTAAAAAGGATTGCACTCTCATGCAAGTATCACAAGATTCGTAACTCTTATTACATGTCAAAGACCGGCTGCATATTATTGTGCAGCAAACATACAACCAGAAGGTGGATCAGCAATTCATCCTTGAGGATGAAGGGTCGAGGGTTTTGAGGAGTCCATCCCTTTTCTACCAATATAGACTCATCCAAGCATGATGTGATTCAATCAAAATTTCATCTGTGCTTAATATATAGCAAGTTTGGATACAACTGCTCCTAAAGGGCTGGGGTTTAATAATTTGGTTACCCATTTTATAGAAATTTGTTGTCTAAGTCAAAGAAAAAACAACATAATACACAGTTTAAAATTTATAACATTTTCTTTGAGTGGTGGTTGCTTGTTAAATTTTGGCAGCCTTGGGCAATTTCTTTTATGGCATCAGTTTTCTTACTTTTGTGTCAGTTTCCTAAGTTTCAGTGCGTGATGACTCTTTTTCTATTTTTCCTATGATTCGCATCGGCTCTCTTGGCAAGGATTCCTAAACTCAGTGCCTACTCTTCTTACTTGGAGGGTGAGAGAATAAAATTGGTACCAATCGTGGCAACCTTAAGGACTTTGGGGATTGTTTAGTCGAGCTAGTGGTTAAATCAGCAAGTCAAGGAAGAATGTTGCTCTCTGCTTGTAGCAATTGATAAACACTGACTTTTTGTATGTAATGTTCTAGGTTTTTCAACTATGCTTTGAAGATTCGCTTAATTTGGAGCTCAGACCGAGCTGAGATGGGAGCTATTTTTGTAAGTTGGTGATTTGGTATTCAATATTACCAATCTTTCTTGAACCTGCTTTTGCAATAATTTGAACATAAATTCTTTCTGTGTAAAAGGATGCCTGGATTGGCTACCTGCTGAAGGTACCCAATCTTGGACTGCATCAGATTTTACAATCCAAAAAGAAATGGAAACAAACAACAGTTCTATCAAAATAAAGTGCCACACCAATTCAAAAGTGTTGATATGATGTGGTTTCATTTTCAGTACGGAAGACTCAAGGATGTTACAGAAATAAGCTGCCCTCTACGGTATAGTCAATACACTGTTACTAAGAAGGTTGGTACTAACACATTTGAATTCATTCTTCTAACCTATCTTGGTTTGCATCTAGTCTTGAATGCAAAATCCTTGGGCCAACACTTTTCACCTTTACTGAAAACAAAAGAACTTAAGCTAGTTTTCAAAAACTAATAAATGAAGATCAAGCTATTGAAACTAAGGCCAAATGCACAAGCAATCCAAAACAAATTATCTAAGCAGGTCAAGTTCCTTCCTCGGGGAAACGGTAAAGCTGACCTTATGTTGCAAGAACACTATCCACATCTTCTCTCTCGCCATGTAGCAATGGAGAACATCACTACCAAAGGATAGGCAACCATTCCAAGAGCATTTGGAACGTTGATCATTATGCAATACAATGGCGGCTCTTTCTGCCACATGTTTTGTTTCACCCCTAGCTCCAAGATCATCCCAATCACAAGAAGTGATCATACTACGAAAGTGTAAGTCTCGATATTCTAGAAGACATGTCTCCAACAATGTTGGTGTTATTTAACATAATTATTTTCTAGGACACATCAAGACAAAGAATCTAAACTAGAAGACAACTGTTAGTGTTTTTTGTAGCTTCCGTGACACCCTTTTATGTCTATCTCTTTAGATATTACTCAACAATTTTTCAAGTTCAGGAGGAAGCCTATTGACTAACAAGACTATACAAGGGGTTTAGTATGGGGACAAAGAATGGAAAATAGAAGACCACTAATACTAATATAATTTGTTTATGTGCAATAAGGTTTGTTTATGTCTTCAACATTAAGGTCCACTACGCACATCCCAAAGAACAATACAATAGTCGAACAAGTTGCATAGGTCCAAATCATAGTTAGAAACTCAAGCGAACAAATGGCATGAGATTTGTTCTATCCTTTCTCCATGCCCAAGCTTGAAAAATAAAATTGATTTCAAACCAACAGAAAATAAAATAAAAATGGAAAAGCACTGAAAGGACCTATGGGCTTTAGAAATGCATCTCAATTGACACATTATAGGCAGATATGACATGCCTACAAATGCACAGTTCTTTGACACAATTATATGAGGCAAGTTAATCAGATACTAACATCCAAGAATATTTTTGATAGAAAATATGATTCTATACTAAAAATAATAAGTATGAATGATCATAATTTTTTTTTATAATTGAATTTATTTTGCAAACAAGATTTTGACATAGTTTGACATAATATGATTATGTTATAGGAAATGTGTATCTATATGAAAAAAGATAAATTGAAAATC
>VDFB02315654.1:0-16030 GCA_007258455.2 Sequoia sempervirens | reverse complement strand
TAGCGGCTTTTTCAATGACTTGACTACTTAAATCTAAGGCTTAAAACCATCATCATCAATTTTGATGTCTCAAATATGCATAGTTGTAATAAATCTCTAAAACACCATTTTTTGAAATCTTTGCCCATTGTAGTCAACTAGCACACCCCATTCTCGATTTCATTTATACTAAAAATTGAACATAATCTAACAAAAAAATGAACATAAATATTCAAATATGAGCACACAATACTATTAACTTATACAGTGTAACATTAATCATTGAATAATTTTAAACTACGTTTATTATCAAAATATCCTAAAATATTTAAATAATATATTATTCTTAAACAATTTTAACTATATAAACTATTATGTAAATTACACATTACTAATAATATACTAACCTATCCTTAATCGAATCATCCATAAAATTCTATCAACTTAACCCTAAAGTTTTATTTTTTTCCCTCATCCAACAACATCCCAAGCTACTTCATCCACTACAACAAGCTTCCATGGCTATGTGTCCAACATGAGTAGAGTTGTCATGTTTGGTTTCATTCATGGAGTGCACGGTAATATTTATAAATTTCAATTTTCATTATAAATAAGATTGAATTAATTGTGTGTGATAAGTGTTCTCTGTTCCCTTTAGGTTTTGCAGTCACCACTAGCCTCAACTCCTATTCCCATGTTCTTTGTGCTCATCGACATCCACACATGTCCATAGAAACAATGGGAAATGGTCTTTTTAATGGATCACTTCATATGGGCTTTGGGATATTTAACCATCCAAGAGAGACTTTGAAAATGTGTCTTTCAACACAACAAAAGTATTAGGGTTTGGAACTTCTTAGGAATTCAACATTACTGGAGCAAGTATGGTGCATTTTTATCTAAGGCTATGATCCATTTGTCACTACTTTCTTAAATGTTAATATTCTTTTTCTATGTTTTTTTTTTGTTATATTTAAAAATTATAAAGGTAGAAGCTTTAAGAGATATGTAGTAAATTTGCAATGGTTCTGTGATTATTTTTGTTAATGATGCTTGATGATTTTGAAGGTTTTTGAAATATTTTCTACTTCAGAGATTTTGGTTTGGATTTTCAAGGGTTTTAAAGATTTAGGTTTGGAGTAGACCACTATTTCAATATGTGCATTCTTTTGTTGGTATTGGAGAATATGAAGATGATTTGACCCTTAGAAAGTCAACATGGGAGAGACTAAATGTTAAACCTCTAAATATTCTCTAAACTAGAAAGATGAACTACAAGAAAAGAGACTAAAGTATATGGGTGTGAAATATGACTTACAACATAATTTATTGAGTTATTGGTCAAAACAAAGCTAGAAACCATTATGAAAACCTAATCAATCATAATTTGGAAATAAAAAATAGTTTGATCATCCAACAAGTTGAGTCAATCTTAATTCTCCTCCTATTGGAGATTGTTCACATATACATTCAATATACTTTTGGCTTGGCTATTTAAAAATTCCACCCTTTTTGGTCTCAATATATTGAGGGACACGAGAGATTCCAAGGGCAACAACAATATGATATTGCTTTCTTTCCAAAACATGATTTTTCTTGATAACATGAATTTGCTTCATCTCTTGTTTGTTGTTGTTCTTGGCAACTTAGCTATAGATGCACCTCACTCCTTTTTGTCTCATTGCTCATGGTACATGTTTCATTTGTGTTATGGCTTTATTTTTGTACAAGGGTTCAATCCCACTTATCAATATTAAAAAAAAAAAAATAGGGTGTGCAACAAAAGTGCATGCTTATTCAACAAATGTATTAATACATTTTCTCAAATTTCTATGGAGTTCATATTTGTCACATAACAGCTATTGATCAATAGAATTATTTATCTTCTTTTTTAATTGTAAAACAACATTATTATTATCACATATATAAGAAGTTTACAAATATAATTAATGTTAGAAATTAATTACAAATGAAGTCGCTAATGAGATAAATACTAATATCCTTTTAAGCATTAATGAGAAAAATACTTAGCTCCTTTCAAAGATTGTCATTAGATGACAACTTAGATATTTATATTAGAAGGCAATAATGGAATAGCAAGAGTCGCAACTTAGAAATGCATATAGATATTAAGACTATTAATATAAAATGGTGCAAGAGCACCTTTAGCAATTTTGGTTTGATTGTGCATTAAGTAGTCTATTTTTAGGTTGTGTCATTTCATGATGTAAATAAGGTATAAGAGACCAAATTTGATGTAATCAAGAGTCATATAGGGTCTTAGTGGTGTTATGTTAAAAGTTGTCAATAATGTTGCAAAATTGTAAAAGTTGCTTTTGCAACTTTGTCACTTTTTGATGGGTAGTTGAAGTTGAACAGTCACCCCATTCAAAATTAAATTGGGGACCATTGGTTTTTGATGAAATTTTGGGAGAATAATACATTATTGCTCCATTTTGGTGTGATTTTCTTGAGTTTTCTTGCATTTCTAGATTCTGTATGACCTTGTATAGTAAGATAATGATGTAAGATCCATGTGATGAGTTGTGGGTTTGTGTTAGCTTTCATTTGAATCAAGTTTGATTATTTTTCATTTATTTTTAAGGGAGAACAAATCAATTTTTTGAAGGTTGCTTTGTTAACTAGGGTTTCGGGTTTGGTGAGGAAATCATGACAAAATAGGCCATTCCACCATAGAAAAATTCTGTAGTTGGGTGGAATGGACCTCTTAGGTGTTTTATTTCATATTTTTATAGTTTTAGAGTAGGGTGATGGTGTTAGGAGTGTTTTAGCATGTGCCCTAGTCTAACAACTCCATGTGCTAGGCTTAGATTTGATAGATATTGCTTAAGACAACAAATTTTTTAAGAGTTTTGATGAAACAAACTGTGGAATTAGGCCCTATGTGACTGGTAGAACATGTTGGTGAGGAGTTTTAGAGTTTTTAAGGTGAATTGTAAGTACTTCCTTTGAAAAAGAGGCCTAATTTGGCCTAGTTCTAGTGCTACAGGATAGTTTTGAGTGAAATGTTTCAAAAAAACTTGTGGATTCAGATTGATATGTTGAATGATAAGTAAATGGGTGCTTGAAATTCTATAGGTTGAGTCCCTTGGTGACCTTCTCTAAAAGATATAAAGAGAAAAGTGAGTTTTGACACCTATAAGCAAATAGGTCAGTTTGTGAAGAGATCAACCCTTGAAGGGTATTGCAGACTTGGAGACTAGTTGAATTGGTTTTGTTTAAGCCTAAATCACCTTGCTCTACATTAGGTGGTATCAAAGCTTAGGCTGAGATCATTTGAAAGAAGATTGGAATTTGGAAGAAGAGAAGTTCTAAGGCAAAGAATAGGAGATGCCTCCAAAAGGTGGATTAGTTATTGTTTCTAGGGATTTAAGAGCCCTAAGAGAGTATCAAGAAGCCATGGTAGCTAGGATGGAAGCACTGGAGAAAAGAGAAAAGAGAGATAGGGGTCTTGTAGAGGAGACTGACTCTTAGGACAAGGTAGAGGGTGAAGATGAGCACACCCCAGGAGGATCCCAAGAGAAGATGGATCCTAAAGAAAGGAAGTTTCTACAAGTGCTTAAGGCTATGAAAGGAGAGACACAAGATGTGAAGATGGAGCTACCTATGTATTGTGGAAAAATAGATGCTGAATAAGTGATTGAGTGGATAGATTCCTTAGACAACTACTTTGAATTCAAGGAGGTGGTTGAAGACAAGAAGGTCAAGTTTTACAAAAAAAAATTGAAGGGACCAACATTAACATATTGGAATTACACCCAAGAGGTGAGAACAAGGAAGGGTAAGCCCAAGATCAATTCATGGGACAAGATGGTGGTGAAGGTAAAGGGTCAATTCTTACTGTGGACTATGAGATTCAAGTCTTTAGGAGATTGCAAAATTTAAAACAAAAAGAAATGGATGTGGCAACATATACTGAGGAGTTCCACAAGCTAACCATAAGGTTTGGAAATATTGAGAATGAAAAGGAGAAATTAGCTAGATATTTGAATGGTTTGAGATCCTCCATTCAAGATGAGATAAGCCTCACCACTCCTAGGACAATAGAGGAGTGCTTTCAAATGGCTACTAAGGCTAAGGAGAAGATAAAGAGGAGGCAAGAGAAGTAATCAAGGGGCAGAGGAACCTCTAGTGGAAGAGGATCACAAAGAGGTCAAGGTGAACAAAGTGAAAACCAAGAATCAAGTGGAGAATCTAGGGGGAGTTTCAGAGGAAGAAGGCCAAATGGTAGAGGCAGATTCAATGGTCAAGGAAGGGGTTCTAATACCTTCTCTGGAAGGTGTTATAACTACAATCAATTCAGACATCCTACATGGAAGTTCCCGGATAAACCAAGTGTAAGTTTTCATAGTGGAGAAAGGAGGACTCAACTAGTGCAAGAGGAGGATGAAGAGAGTGTGAATTCACCTTCCATACATGTTGTTCTAGAGGTAGGAGAGTCCCTAATGATCAGGAGGACATTAATCAAGGTTCCAACTACTAAGGAACCCCCTCAAAGAAAATCTTTGTTCCGAACAACATGCAAATCTCAGAGAAAAGTTATACAAAGTTATAGTTTTTGAAAGGTCTAGAGGAGGAAGATATTGGTTATGCCATTGTTGGGAAGCCTATCTCTAATGCTGTAGTAGATAAAGAAGAGACACCAGAGGAGGTGCATGCCTTGTTAGACAAGTATGAAGACATAGGGGTGAAGGAATTACCAAGCTCACTGCTTCCTATCAAAGATGTGAGTCATCATATTGACCTCATACTGGGTGCAAGTATTCCAAACAAGGAAGCATACAAGATGACACCTCAACAAAATGAGGAGATGAAAAAAAAGATTCATGATTTGTTGGACAAGGGGATGATAAGGGAGAGCTTAAGCCCTTGTGTTGTGCCTACTGTATTGGCACCTAAAAAGGATGGTGATTGGAGGATTTGTACAGACTCAAGAGCAATAAATAAGATTACTATCAGGTATAGATTTCCTATACCCCAGATGGACGACTTAATGGATAGTTTGGATGGTGCAAGGTACTTTTCAAAGATTGATCTAAAAAGTGGATATCATCATATCAGAATAAGGGAAGGATATGAGTGGAAGACCGCCTTTAAGACTAATGAAGGCTTATATGAATGGCTAGTGATTCCATTTGGACTATCAAACACCCCAAGTACATTCATGAGGCTGATGAATGAGGTATTGAAGCATTTCATTGGAAAATTTGTGGTGGTATACTTGGATGACATCCTTGTATATAGCAAAAAAGAAGAAGATAATTTGGAGCATCTTGATAAGGTCTTGAATAGGTTCAATGAGGATAAGTTAATGATCAATCTCAAGAAGTGTGAGTTTATGAAGAGGGAACTTTTCTACCTTGGATTTGTGATTTGATAGGGGACATTGAGGATGGATCCCACAAAGGGAGAAGCCATACTTAGTTTTCCAACACCTACATCAGTTGGAGAGGTCAGGAGCTTCCATGGGTTAGCTAGTTTCTATAGAAAGTTCATCAAGAACTTTAGTCACATATGTGCACCAATGATTGACACCATTAAGGGTGAGAAGAAGAACAAGTTTCATTGGATTGCAGAGGCACATACAAGTTTTGAATACTTGAAGTCAAGAGTGGCACAAATTCCTATTCTCACACTCCCTGATTTTGGAAAAGTATTCACTGTGGAATGTGATGCAAGTGGGTTTGCTATAGGTGCAGTTTTGAGCCAAGATGGGAAACCGATTGCCTTTTCTAGTGAGAAACTAAAAGATGCTAAGAGGAAGTATTCCACATATGATCTTGAACTTTATTCCATGGTACAGTCTCTCAACAAATGGAGACATTATCTCTTACCAAAGGAGTTTGTTGTGTTTACAGATAACCGTGCATTAAGCTTCTTGAATACCCAAGACAAGTTGAATCATAGGCACATGAAGTGGATGGAATATTTGTAGGCATATACATTTACAATCAAGCATAAGAAAGGACAAGAAAAAAAGGTTGATTATTCCTTGAGTAGAAGGTCTATGATGGTGCAAGAGATACAACTCCAAAGCATGGGGATAGATTCACTAAAAGGTATGTATGAGCATGATGATGACTTTAAAGATGCATATGTTGTTTGTAGTTAGTTTCAAGATAATTTTCATAGTGAGTATTCAGATTTTTTTTTGCAAAATAGTTTGTTATTCAAAGGGGCTCAGTTGTGTGTGCCTAAGTGTTCCATGAGGGAAATTTAATAAGAGAGAAGCATTGTGATAGTTTGAGTGGGCACTTTGGGTTTGACAAAACTTTGGAGCAGGTTAAGAGGTTTTATCATTGGCCAAGGATGCATGTTGATGTTAAGAAGTTTGTAGAAGGTTGTGGGATATGTCAAAGAGCCAAATGGTTAAGCTCTAATGCAGGTTTATACCAACCTTTACCTGTTCCTAACCGTCCATGGGATTCAATAAGCATGGACTTTGTTTTGGGTCTACCTAAGACACAAAGAGGGTATGACGATGTTTATGTTTATGTTGTTTTAGATAGATTCAACAAGATGGCCCATTTCATTGATTGTAGGAGTACAAATGATGCATCTCACATAGCTAGTTTGTTCTTCAAGGAGATTGTAAGGATTCATGGACTGCCTTTGAGCATTGTGTCTGATAGAGACTCTAAATTCATAGGCCACTTTTGGAGGACCTTGTGGAAAAATTTAGGAACCAATCTGCAATTCAATTCAGCCTACCATCCACAAATGGATGGCCAAACTGAGGTTGTAAATAGGTCTCTTGGACACTTGTTAAGGTGTCTAACTAAGGAGCATGGATAGTCATGGGATCTCTTACTTCTTCAAGCAAAATATGCATACAATGGTTCCATCAATAGAAGCATTGGAAGGAGTCCTTTTGAGGTAGTCTATGGGATGAGTCCAAGAGGTATACATGAAATCAGAGATCTAAGAGACATGGAGAAAAGGAGTGCAATAGGGGAGGAGTTTTCTATATCCATGAAGGACATTCATGAGAAGGTGAAAGATAATTTGAAGAAGAGTGTAGAGAAGTATAAAAAGAATGCAGATTTGAAAAGGAAGGATGTTTAGTTTAAGGTTGGGGACTTGGTGCTGGCACATCTCATAAAAGAGAGGCTTCCTAAGGGAAAATAAACCAAGCTAATGATGATAATATTGGTCCTTGCATGATAGTGCAAAAATTTGGAAAAAATGCTTATGAGATAGAACTCCCTCCTGGAGTTGCTATCTCACCTATATTTAATGTTGCTGATCTTTATCCTTTTAAGGGTATTGTGGATGCAAGTGATGTTGCAAGTGCTATAGGAGTTGAAGATGATGAGTGGGTCAAAGACCTACCACCCAACCAACCAATGAAGCTAGAAAGCATACTGGATACAAGGGAGATCAAGAGGACTAGAAATAGGGTGTACAGTGAATATTTGGTCAAGTGGCTTGGCCTACCAATTGAAGATGCTCAATGGATGATAGAGGAAGATATAAAGTAGCATGGAGTTTTAGTTCAAGAACTCATTTTATTAGGAGAATGAAATCTTTTCCACCTCGATTGAATGGTGTAGGAGCACCTTTAGCAATTTTGGTTTGATTGTGCATTGAGGAGTCTAGTTTTAGTTTGTGTCATTTCATGGTGTAAATAAGGTCTAAGAGAAAAAAATTGATGTAATCAAGTGTCATATAGGGTCTTAGTGGTGTTATGTTAAAAGTTTCCAATAATGTTGCAAAAAGTGTAAAAGGTTGCATTAGTAAATTTTTTCATTTTGAAGGGTAGTTGAAGTTGAACGGTCACCCCATTCAAAATTCAGTTGGGGACCATTGGTTTTGTTGAGAACATGTTTAAAATGCCTCAAGAATCTTTGAGGCAAGGTTTTTGATGAAGTTTTGGTAGAATAATACATTGTTGCTCTGTTTTGGTGTGATTTTCTTGAGTTTTCTTGCATTTCCAGATTTTGTATGGCCCCGTATAGCAATATAATGATGTAAAATCCATGTGATGAGTTGTGGATCCATGTTATATTTCATTTGAATCAAGTTTGATCATTTTTAATTTAGTTTTAAGGGAGAAAAAATCAATTTTTCTAAAGGTTGCTTTGTTAACTAGGGTTTCTAGGGTTTGGCAAGAAAATCATGACAAAATAGGCCATTCCACCATAGGAAAATTCTGTAGTTTGGTGGAATGGACCTTTTAGGAGTTTTCTTTCAGATTTTCATAGTTTTAGAGTAGGGTGATGGTGTTAGGAGTGTTTTAGCATGTTCCCTAGTCTATCAACTCCATGTGCTAGGCTTAGGTTTGATGGATATTGCTTAGGACAACAAATTTTTGAAGAGTTCTAATGAAAAAAACCATGGAATCAGGCCCTATGTGATTGGTAGAACATGTTGGTGAAGAGTTTTAGAGTTTTTAAGGTGAATGGTAAGTACTTTGAAAAAGAGGCCTAATTTGGCCTAATTCTAGCACTGCAGGACAATTTTGAGTGAAATGTTTCAAAACAACTTGTGGATTCAGTTTGATATGTTGAAGGATAGGTTAATGGGTGCCTGAAAGTGTATAGGTTGAGTCCCTTGGTGACCTTCTCTAAAAGATATAAAGATAAAAGTGAGTTTGGATGCCTACAAGTGAGTAGGTTAGTTTGTGAAGAGATCAACCCTTGAAGGGTAATTCAAACTTGGAGACCAGTTGAATTGGTTTTATTTAAGCCTAAATCACCTTGCTATGCATCAATAAACCAACAATGGAAGATCAAGAGTCACAACACATAATTCCACATTGAATATCCCTTCAAGGATTTGAACTTGGGTCTCTACAATAAGAAACCCAATTGAACTTAACCCCTTGAACTTCTTTCAAAATTTAGAAACCAAACAATAAATTTTAATTAAATAAAACCATACAAACTGTTTCTAAAATTTCTTGAACAACTTACCTTCAATAAGACAACTTGCAGATCCCCAAAAATATTATTTGTTATGTTGCCACACAGAATTTATGTACTTTTAAATTAAAAAACAGCCGATGATAAACAAAATTTAGAAATCAAGCAATAAATTTTGATTAACACTAAAATTTCTAACCACCACTTACCTTCAGTAACACCAATAGATATAGATCCCAAGAATTATTACTTTTTGGATTGACATACAGATTTTACGTACTTTTAAACTAAAAGACAGTCAATAATAAAACAAACCAAACAATTTCCAATTGACAAAATCAAATGTACAGAAGGCTCCTAAATTTTCTTAAAACATTTACCTTCCATGAGACCACTAAGTGTACCTAACTCATAAAGCCAAGAGTGTACCTTCCATTTCCTTCAGCTAAAAGACAACCAGTGATGAACGTGCACTAAAGCTACCAATTCTTAGCAATTTAGAGAAGACCACAAACTCTTGTCCATGCAATCCAAATCCCAGCTCGGGTAATTCTCTTGACAGATAAATATACAGAAGTGTTCATGTATTGTTTGATGCAACTGCCATGCAATGATTTACGTCCTTTTTTCACAGGCATAAATGTAGTTTTAAAACAATCCTTATCAGTTATCACGGATGGGACTTGCATGATCCCACGATATTTCCATTGGAATTCCTCATAAGATGTTCCAGGACAATACAAAACAAAAGACATTGGACGGTCAATCAAACAATAATTATTACAAGATATTGGACAGTCAAAGAACGATCAGATTGTTGAAGATCTGAAATTTTATGGCCGTGCATTAGACCATAATTGCAGTAAAGAAATAAAGCTGTAGAATAATAAATTTGAGCTAAGTAGGTCCTGCCTTAATGCCTACCATTTGTGTCTTGGAGATTAATTATTATTCTTTTTTGTTATCTCGGAGTTGGTGTTCGTGAGATCGGTCAGGCTTCTCTTAAGTTTTTCGTTATCAGGCAAGACTAATCCACTTCTGGACCATGCAATAATCAGCACCTTCCCCAATTGTGTGCGGCTGGGTAAATTGGGGTTTGAGCCTATATCGATCTTTGTGTTTTTCAATGGCTCAACCAACTGATCTACAACCAGAGGAAATCTTGAATAATAATTATTAGTATTTATCATGGTAGCAGATTATAGTATACAATTCATGATTGGGTAAAACTCTATATATATTACACCTTGATCCCATCTTGGAAGTAGGTATGTAGGTAGTCTTATGAACAAAGAAGGTTCCGAGTACATAGGTGTTTAGGTGTGAGACTGGGGTAGTATCCAAGTAATGGATTATCAACCTAAAATTTTAATTAAATTAATAATTTAAGAGAATCCCACAATTGAATCTAAGGATGAAAACAACTATAAGATAAATTATAAGATAAGACATATTCATTGATATTCATTGTATACTAAAAACAAATGGATGAATTGTTTGACCCCAAAAATTTTATCGAAATTTTCAAGTGGGCCTCAAGCCTAATAAAAATATATAGAATATACTCTTGAATTATTACAACCTCAAGACACTTTTAATAGGGAAGTATAGTCTTTAACGAGTGACTCAAGATTCATTTGATCCTAATGAGTCTATGGCTCTAGTCAAAGCATGTGTCTATCATATATGGATAGATTCATATCTCATTTTGATAGGTGCATATCTCAAATGGATAGAAGATTACCTATCTTCTATGGATAGATGTCTATCTCATATAGATAGATTATTGTCTTGTATGGATAGAAGTACATGCATACACAAACAAATGACACTTAACAACTTTGAGTGAAAATTATAAAGAAAAAAATTAGTGGTAAATTTGGGTACAACAACTAGGTTGTTACATATCTTTTGCTAAAAGTTGGAAAAAAAACCTTATCCTTACCCACCTTCATTTGCACTCATTTCTAGTAGC
Organism: Sequoia sempervirens; assembly: GCA_007258455.2. NCBI lineage: Eukaryota > Viridiplantae > Streptophyta > Pinopsida > Cupressales > Cupressaceae > Sequoia > Sequoia sempervirens. The sequence continues at coordinate 5,191 of VDFB02315654.1, read as the reverse complement.
CTATTTCATTCTTCATTTTCACCTCTTTCCTACCCTAACTTAGATTAGCAATTTACAGTAAAAGTTATCTAGGCTACTTATGTGATTGTGGAGCGACCCCCCAAACCTTTTAAATTCTAAATTAAAATTTGTGCCCTCTTGGTGTCCCTCTACTTAGCCATTACGTGTCAAATTGAAGTGTAAAACTATTTGGTTGCATTGTTGAAGTTATATTTAATAGCTAACATTAATTCATTTAAACTTTTAGCAAATTTATGTAATGATCGCCTCTTACACACATTAGGAAGCTTAAATAGAATCATCTAGGGGCATTAGCATTCAAGGGCATAATACATACTAACTTGGTGCCTTTGATTTTTGTTCAAATATGTTGAACTGACATCCTTTTGGAGTTTGAGACAAGGGAGTAATTATCAATGTCACTAAAAACTCTCAACTACATAGCCAAAATTTTATACAAGTTTAGAAGTAGGGGCGAACAATTTCTATGTCTAAAAATGGTTATACATCAAATTTATACAAAAAGATTAGATCCATGACTATAGGATTAATTTTGAAGTCATGTAGGACAGATCCACATTTGTATAAGTGATCAAAATAGAGAAACATATATTTTTATTAATTTTAGTGCATTTGACTAACATGTCCTAATTTTTTGTTTCAAGAATAAATTGACTTAACACAACTACCAAAGTTTGTTTCTAAAATTTTATGCATTTAATACAACTAAAATATTTATTTATCATTACTTATTTAATTGATCTATCTTAAGGTTTATTTAAAAAGTATAGTATTTCCTTACATTCATAAAAACACAATAATTTAATATGTTCATTTAAAAAAAATAAAGATGGAATAATTTTTTAGTAAAACAAAAATTCAACACATTTATTCTTTAAAAAAAGTGTAGTTCAATTAGTGAAGATGATAATATGTTTCTTGATTATGCTATCCATTAAAATTAAAATTTTCCAAAAATTTGATAAACTAGACCCAATTCATAAATAATTTTGACACACATATCAACTTAACCAAAAAAAAACTTTAAAAAATAAAAATTCAACACATTTATCTTTTAAAAATACAATTTAATCTGTTGAATTCAATTAATGATAATGATAACATATTCCTTGAATATATCATTGACTAAAACTCAAACTTTTAAAAAAATGATTAACTAAAATTTAATCAATAAACAATTTTAACACACTTTTAATTTAAATTTCAACATTATAAAACAATATCTAATAAACACACTAACACAAACATATTCTAACCTTTCAATTACAATTATAAATTGACTAAACTTGTAATATATACACTTAGCAGCCATATCCTATAATTATCCATACCAACAACTAATAACAATGTTTTGTTCTAACCATTATCCTTATGAGGTGCCATTCTCTTGCCCTAAACAATTTAGGTCCAATTAAATTATCCTCTAATGCTTACATTACTTATGTTCTCAGTCAAAAGGTGTATTTGAGAAGACTTGGGCAGAAAAAACTAATAGCACATTTGATTGATCAACAAAACAAACAAGGTATACAAAAAAAAGTACATACTTTTGAACAAATGTATCAACACATTTGTCAATTGTTTATGTAGATAATATTTGTCAAATAACAATTATTTGTCAGTCAAAAAGTGTATTTGAGAAGACTTGGACAGAAAAAAGCAATAGCACATATTATCTGATCAACAAAACAAACAAGGTATACAACACAAGTACATACTTTTTGAACAATGTATTAACACATCTGTCAATTTTTTATGCAAGAAGTATTTGTAAAATAACAATTATTTGTCAATAGAATTGTTTCACTATTAGAAATTTACAAATATAGTTAATGTTAGTAATTAATTAGAAATGAGATCAATATTTAGTTTGTTATAAGTATTAATAAGATTAATCTTTAGTTTCTTTCAAGCATTATCATTAAATAATAACTTAGATATCTATAGTAAAAATCAATAATGAAATATCAAGAGTCACAACTTAAAAATATACATAGGTATTACATTCACATTAGAAACCAACAATGAAAGATGAAGAGTAGCGACTCAGATTTCTATATTGGATATCCTTTCAAAGATTTGAACATGGGTCTCTACAATAAGAATCCAATTGAATTCAACCCTATAGACTTCTTTCAAAATTTAAAAACCATACAAACTATTTCTAAAATTTCTCGAACAATACTTACCTTCAACAAGATCACTGAATGTATCTTACTTGTAAATCCCGAAAACTATTATTTGTTAAATTGTCAAACAGATTTTACAAAACAATCAATGATAAACAAAATTTAGAAATCTAAACAATAATTTTCAATCAACACAAAACCGTTACAAACAGATAGTAAAATTTCTAAGCAACACTTATTATTTCTTAAGTTGCCCCACAGATCTTACTTACTTTTATGCTAAAAGACAACTAGTCATTACAGATGGGTCTTGCATGATCCCACAATATTTGCATTGGAATTCCTCACAAGGAATACAAAAAATAAGACATTGGACGGTCAATCAACGACCAGATTGGACAGTCAATCAACTACTCAAAAACATAAGATATTGGACAAAATTGTTCAAGATCTGAACTTTTATGGCCATGCATTAGACTATAATTACAGTACGGAAATAAAGCTGTAGCATAATAAAAGTTGAGCTAAGTGGGTCCTTCCTTAGTACCTTCCATGTGTCTCTTTGGATATGAATTATTAGTATTTGTCATGGTAGCAGATTATAGTATACAATTCACAGTTGGGTAGTTTCATTGCTTGTTGAATTTATTTTGACTAGATTAACACAATTTCTATAATTATTATCAATGTTAACTTGTTAAGGGTTGGTACTATAGTCAAAATTCTTACATATAGTATTAAAGATAGTCTTATCTCAATAGAGCCACAAGAGGAAAGACAAATTTTAGCCATCTATTAAGCTTGGTTATTAGTGAGAGTATTTTGTAATTGCAAACACTTTCGCAAAAATGGAGACTTGAAAATCTAACAATCTAATTTTTTAGCTTTTGGAAACTTACAATGGGAGACCTTAGTGGAGCATGACCAATGGATTGTAGTTACAATGATGGTAGGATTTACTCCTTAAGGTGTGGATCAAGATGATTCACATAAATTCAATAGAAAAGCTAGATCTATAATTTGTTGTGGTCTTTCAAATTCAATGCTTTTAAATGTTTCTAGAGAGAATATAGGTAAATAATTATTGGATAAGATAGGGGCTTTGTATCAAACTAAGTCTCTAGTATATAATTTTTTCTTGCAAATAAATTTGTATTATTTAAAAATGGTTGATGGAGATTTAGTGGTGGTGCACTTGAAAGGGTTCAATACTATTATCAATCAATTGGCATTAGTTGATGTTGAGATCAATGAGGAAGAATAGCTCATTTATTTGATTTGTTCATTCTCAAATTCATGGGATAACATTTTGATGGTTATTAACATCACTTCTTAGTTGAATTTTGAGAGTGTAGTTTGAGCCTTATTCCTTGAAGAAAAGAGTTAGAAGCCCATGAAGTTATTTAAATATGTTCATTTTAAAAGATGGTTTAAAGATGAAGAGTGAAAAAGTAAGGGAGGTTAAGATATCTAATTTTAAGGGTAGATCTAATTCTTTGGGCAAGTCAAAGGTAAAATGTTGGAATTGTGTTAAAATAATCCATATAAAGAAAAATTGCAATGAGAAGAAGGCTAAAATTGAATCCAATAGTTGTTTTAATTTTAAGACCTTAGATGAGGACTTTTGAGATGTATTTATTACATCTTATTTCATGCATGCAAGTGATGGACCATGGTTGATTGATTTTGGAGCATCATTAGACATGATTTCTTATAGGGAGTGGTTTTTAATGTATGAGAAATATTTAATGGTAGAAAAACCTTCTTGGGTGACAATACATTTCACATTATTCAATACCGAAGGCATATCAAATGCTTTTGTGGATCCAAAAAATATCTTCACACACTTTGGACTCAACTTTGGTAGATCCATGGAGACCTATTTTAGATTGCATACCCTTTGATGATGATACTTTAAAGGAGCTTGAGTATATCACAGGTCTTGCATGTTCTGATGGTTTAGAGACTTGTCTTCATGTTCCCACTCATTAGATGGAGACTTCATCATCATATTATATTGTTCCTAATCAACTTGGTATCACCAAATCTTTGGCCCCTATTGATTCAATGTAGCGGGGCATTCCTCTTCTTCCAAACACAACTACTTGAGATTCCTATCTTGCAAACATATCATCCTTGTTTGTAGATTCCTATATTACAGATTTGGAGAATTACTTTGAGGACATGCATCTCCTCTTTGTTGACAACCACGTCATTTCCTTTGCAACTTGTTCTCCATCAGTCTTCAAGGGTTTCTGGATTGACATCATCTCATTTCAACATGTGGACACTTGAGCACTTTTTAGAGGCACACATCATTTATATTTTGATTCCTGATTCTCCCATATTTTCAAATTGGCTTCTCCAATCACCAGTGGCTCTTTTTCTTCCTAAGGGGAGAAATGTTGTTTTCAAGTAGTGGATTGTGTTTTGTCTTCAAGAATTCATCATTGGCACATGAACTCTTTCATTATGGATGGATTCATATCCCCATTTTCTCTCTTCTATCGAGGGGACATCTATTATACTTGTGTGATAGACGTAGTCTTTGGGGGGTCATATTGAGTCCTCCTTCTATCCTTCTTTTACTAGTGCAATCAATTCATTTTCTCTCTTTTGGAGAGGATTTTTTCCCATGTGGTTTTCTTCTTTTTTCTAGTTAGGAGAGATTCATTTATTTGTACATGGGTACCTCATCAAGCCTTGTAGTTGGGACCCATCCATGCATCCATCATTGTATTCTTCATTAGGGTTTTTTAGCTTCTCCCTAAGTTGATATTAAGGGGGGTGTTGGAGTAATTAGGATATCACTTGATAATTAATTAATCATTAGTTAGTTATTAAGTCCCTTATTACTTTATTCACTTAAGCTAAACTTAGGAATGTTTTTCTCTATTAGATTGGACTAAAATAGGTCAAATTATCTCATCTCATGATATTAAGACACTTGTCACAATCTAATCAAATCCTCATCTAGGGTTTTCTTTTTTATGCTTTTATAAGCATTCATCTTCATTGTAAGATCATTAATTCCATTCAAT
>VDFB02315653.1:0-48155 GCA_007258455.2 Sequoia sempervirens | reverse complement strand
TAAATTTGGTTTCTTAAATATAGGCAAAATAATAATTCTTAATTCTAAAAAATAGGCAAAATAATAGTTCATTTTCACTTTTCCTAAAAATCCTCCAATAACACACAATACTTCTTTGACGGATGAGAAATAATTTTTATAGTTTATAAAATTAAATATTTTGCAAGTCCACTTTACAAAATTGACTTTTATTTTTTTCAAAAAAAATATTGTTTTTGATTGGTTGAAAGCTAACTTATTAATAAGTCATGAAAGTAAAAGTTAAATTAAATCTGTTTTTTCATTTATCTTTTTAAAAATTGAACATAATTTCTATAATTTATTCCATAATCTATTGAAAAACAAAATAGCTCTTCAATAAAATATAAAGTAAATAATGTCCAAAATAAAATAGTTCTTAAGTAAAAGCACTTGTGCACACATACACACACATAACAATTTCTTCATAGCTAAGTTTATTGGAATGCATACAATTTAAATAATCAACTTTAGGTGGTGAATTGTTTATGGAGATAGAGGTTATAGTGGTGCATGTTAGGGATTTGCTTTGTGGATCTCAAAAAAACATATATTTAAAAAAAAAAATATTACTTGTATTTTAAGATAGACTCTACTCTATTTATACTTACTAGATATGACTTTTTTCACCCACCTTCACATTATTTAGGATAATAATGTAAATAATATTCAATAAAAACTAATTAAAAATCACCTAAATACAATATAATTTTAAAATGTTTAATTTTTTATATACAAAATGTATGGCCGACATTTTGAATGTAGATTCTTCTACCCTTTCATTAATTTTTTATATATAATAAAGTGTAAAAATTCAAAAGCATTTTCGTTAATGTGCTATTACTTCCAAATAGGTGGATGGCGAAGATATTCAATTAGAAAGTTGTAATTAGAAAGGTATATTTTTTAGGATTTAGAATATAGGAATTTTTTATTGTTTTGAATTATTTTTGTTAGAATTATCAATGCAATATTTTAATTGTTCAATTATTTTATTTGTTTTAAAAAATAAAATCTTTTTAAATATTAGATTAGTTGTTAGAAAAATTAATTTAAAATATTTTAAAGTTTATAATAATTATTTTGTTATTGATAAAATTATAAATTATGTGTAAAATTAAGAATGTTTCTTAATATATTTATGTCCTAGTTTTTTGCGTCAATTATTTTGAATCATATTGTTTGATCCATTATTTTTTTCATTGTGATGACTGATTATGAAGTATGATAAAAAAATGTTGACACAAAACCTCTCATATAATTATATCCAAAAGCATTCTTGATTTTACTATTATAAACCATGAAAACATTATATATCTTACATGTACATCTCTTCTTTAAAATTTAACTATATATTTTTTACTTTTGAAGGTAATTTTTTTGTAATACTGTTAATTTATAATATACTGTTTACATATATATAATATGAGAAAAAAAATCAAAAATATATTTTTTTGATTCTATATTTCTGATTTTGATAAAAAAAAATTAAAATTAAAATAAATATATTAATTAAAAAATCATACAAAATTACATAAAAACAAAAAGAATTTATAGAACCAATAAACCATAAAATCCTCAAGAAAATTTAAAAAGGAAAATAACTTATTCAAGGATATCAACTTGTATCAAACTAATAATGGGCTACCATTCATTTGGAGAACGACTATATTTTTGTACTTGTTTCTATGTCTGTCACACACAGGTTCTTAATAACAGTTGACTAGGGAAGAGGACTCAGCAGTTGAGCATCCTAACTTCATGCTTCTTAAAATCCTACATGGAAATTTCAAATCACTCCCAATTTTTTACAGCAGCTTACTTGGCAAGTCTCTTGCTTATAACTAAGGTTTCAAGGGGCATTAGCATGTTTTTTTTGTCCAAAAAGATCCAAAAAAATGTAAGACTGATAGTTGTGCACTAAGTCATGTTTTGTTGGTGCGCTGATGTGACATAACATGATTTGTTGCTTTTTAGATCTAAGGAATACATTTCTTTCAATTATGGGTAGTCATCATCAACACTAACAACTTTAAAGTCACAACTATTAGTACAATATTGTTGAAAATATTGAGCATTAAATCAACAAATTCTATAACAACTATTGGAACATGCTCAAGTACTGGGTCCTCTCAGCGAAATTGAATCAACCTCAAAATTGTCAGATTTTTTGGTACATCATTTTTCTCTGACATTGTAAATGATGGGCAGTTTCATTTGTTTATGATTGAAAAGTGATCTGCCGCCTCCTTATCCTTTCATTAACATGGAAAAAATCAATGATAGCACATAAATAATTTGATACAAACCAAGGGTTCTTTAGAGAAACACAGTTTTTAAGTTAGGCTATATTTTTGTTTAGTGTAGTTGTTTTTTATTAGAATAAATGTTTTTGATTGAAGTTTATGAATCAAGATATATTGAAAAGATTTCAAAACTTTGAACAACAGAAAGTAACTACAAAATAAAATTAGAACTTTGAACAGTATGAAAGTAACTTTGAACCAACAATGAAACTCACCAACAAATTAAAGACCACCCAAAAAATAATTGTTTTTAAAATAATTGTATTGATTTTGTTAACGTCAGTATTTTTATTATACTCATGATTTATCATCAAATATAAAAAATATGCAAAATTATATAATTTTGTTTTAAGCAATCATATTCTTACATGAACCTTGAAAACCTCATTGTACTCCTGTTTTTATTGCAGGAAAGAGTGGGGTTCCCTCCAGCTAAGCTCATCTCAGTTTCTAATCACAGAAGCTAAAACAAGTAAGGATGTAGCATTGTATTAGTCTTGATTTAGCTGCAGGTGATAAATTACTGTAAATTATTCACAAAATATCTCCAATGGTTTATTGAATTACTCATTCTTTGTTAAGTGCAGCTAAGGAAATTTTATGCTGAAGAAATGGATTATGCTCCGCTTATCAAACTTCCTAAAGTGCTGAAACTCCCCACATATATTACATGGGCTTTTTTGGCTAGGTAAGCCAAGTACCCACTCCCTTCTACAAGTGTTTTTAATGAAAGCTTTTTTTTTCCTCAATGATAATTTTTTTTTTTTAATTTAAATTAATTACATATTTTATAAGATGTCTTTGGCATATTATCTATGGTTTCAATCTTTTTATTGAAATTAGAATCAGATGTGCAGGAATAAGAGGATAGAAGCTAAAATAAAGGTACAAGAGAAACCAAACTTCAATAAAGAAGACGACGATCTTTTAATGTAAGTTCAACGTACATATATAATTTGTAAATTACTATTTCCCTAGTGATGATTGTATGTGCTAAATAGATAGACTTCCAAAATTACATATTTATATTTGTTTCTTCAAATAAAATATGAGTTGCATTAAAATAAATGTATCAAATTGGAAGAAAAATTTAAGAGATTTTGTAATCTTTTTTATTAGTTAGTTGTGATTTTGTGTTACGCGTGCATTCTTGATTTTGTTCTTTTGGTTTGTGGTGTTTGTTTTCCTTCAATTTCAGTTTTGAACAGCCATACATTTTATTTAACGTGGAATCTGAACATTAGTTGTTGTGTTTTATTTTTATCATACAATGACAACAATACTTAGAGAAGATCTCTTTGTGGCTGCCCTTTTTATTGAATGTTGTACTTTCTTGTAGTTGGACATTTGCTGAAAATAAAACAATAAGATTGCAATGTTGCTGATATAAATAGGGTTATGGAATGTTGTAGAAGGCCCTGAAGACAAACCCATAGCAGTTTCATATATAGTACAAAAATGGGCTACCAAAGATGATAAAACACATTCTGTAATAGTCTTGAATCTGGAAAATTCAGTGGTGGATCACATCAATGGAAACAAAAGCTTAAAATAAGTCTTTAACATATTAAAACTCTTTAATAGAAACATAGAGTATGGTGGTTAAGTTGCAAAAGAATTGGCAATCAAAGATTCCCCTTATTTTTTAGGTGACAAATTCAAGTACATATTATACTCATGTGTCCCCTTGATTTTGGGGGAATTCAAATCAAACCACTACAAATCATTAATTTATATAACAAAAATTGAAATCCAATTAACTTAAAAAATAAATAGAGTCTTATACAATATTTGAGATCACAGAACTTCAAATTCAATTCATAAATAAGAAAGAAAATAGACTTTATCCTACCACATTTACAAATTTCAACTACCATTGTAATATATAAGATCAATTTTTCTCTGCAAATCCTTCCCATTATCTATCTCTGAAAACAACCAAAAAAAGCTCCTTTCCATGGAAAATAATCCATTCTATCTGTTTGAGTCCCTCCCATCAAAACCCTGAATCCCATCGCTTTTCATATAAAGCCCCCATGGTTGCTATTGCTTTGTCAAATATTATCAACTAGGGGTTTGATCATAGGCAAATATTATAAACCTAGGTTTTGATCAATGGCGTATGCTATAACACAACAAATGAAGTTGCTCATCGTTTTTTCATTCCACTTAGAAATGAACGCATACCACGGTTTACATTGTATTACTAGATTGAAAAACACTGGAACTCTTTGCCAAACAAGCAAATATATGACGCACCATAAATCTGCCAGCTGAATCCTTGTGGTGTTGCCTCATTTCCATGTCACCTATATACCATTGAATTCTTTTCTGTTATTAAACAAAAAGAGAGCCTTAATGAGCTCCCATCAGGTCACAGTGCACCAACACTCTCCCATGGGCTAAACACACAAGTTCTTACAGCAAATTATCTTCACCTAACATATCAGTGCCCGTGGCATTAAGACTGCCACCACCCCCACAATCTCACCTACGCGAAGAAGCCAACACTGCATTTGCAGAATTCCTTGGGCCATCACAGAGGAAGCATCTATTACCCAAGCCTATTACTATCGACCCACCAGGAAGTTCCTAGTCACCACTGAAACACAAGAACATCACTTATAAGTGACTAGAAACAACACGTCACCTTTCAAATATGAAAGAAGTGTCGGGATAATTAACAACTTAAGTGCTCACGCGGACCAGTTTGAAAGGCTCTAAAGGAATGAACATTTACACATAGGTTGTCATGATCATGAACATAACTTGATAGAAGCAAGAGACTTAGAAGATTAACATAAGAGGGAGGTAATAATAGAGATATGTAATGATTCTTATGAAACATTATAATAAAATGAAATAAAGAGCTAGAAAAGGGATGAACTAGAAATGATGTCAATTTATCAATTAAGATATCATCATTTAATGAATTTGTCAATATAATATTATTATATATGTAAACATAATATCAAGATAAAAATATTTATCATGTAAAGACACGTCTTCATTACTATTAAATGATTCTATAATAAGTTTGTTAAAAGAGAGTGCATAACAAATTGAATCATCATGAAGGAAAGAGTCATCAACCTCATTCTAAAAAGGTAAAGAACCATCACTATGGTCATCATTAATCATATCATCAATAAACCATAAACCATAATATACAAAAAGAATGACTATCATGAACTACATGGCGGGTAACAACTTCAAGGCACATTACTAGTGATGGAAGAAGTACAATCATCATAAAGCTCATCATTAGAATAATCATTGTAGATAAGTAATCCTGAATCAATAGACATGCCATTAGACATGGGAGAAGGATCAACATACACATAATTGAAGGTAAATGAGCATATTTATCAAGCACATAGTTCATTAGGCCCCTCAAGGAAGAATAGATCAAGAGGGGCATATGGGCATATGGAGGAGAGCTATCATGAGATGTTAAGGGTAAAGTATCATGAACATGAATCAAATGATGGGAACAAAAGGTGTGCACAAAGTTAAGACATTTCTATTCTCATGTACATTAGCATCACTAAACATAAGAAAAGTAGTTGCAACATAAGGCTCATAGACAAGTGAAAAAAGTATATGTAACAAGAAAGGAAAAACAGTAACAAACTCTATGGAGGAGTAAAAGCCATACACATGATGGAACAAAACCTCCACATAAAAGACATCCCCATCTATAAGACAAAAGACATGAGAGTGTCAAGAATGAAAGGATCAAATGCTACAAAACCTAGAAACATATTCAAATTATGTAATCTAGAACACACACAGAAACTAAGAATAATAGTTTATGATATTCTATGATGTAAATAAGTTTTGTAGATTTCAGAGCCCAAGCAAACAAATACTAAAACATAAAACACAGAGGAAGCAAAATTCTTTTACGCACAAACACACAGCCTCAGCTTTATTCTCTGAAGAAATCCTTTACATATGACCTCTCTTTATAGAGGTTTTCCATTACAGTTCTAAATATAGTTCATACATGCATCATTTTCCAACAAGTTTTGATTTTCACAAAAACAAATAAATTAAATAAGTTTAATAGTTGTGTAAATAAACCGTTCCGAATTTATCTTAATCAGCAGCTAAACATTGACGATATCTTAAATCTTTTGTATTAAATTAAAAGATATCTTAAATTGTAAATAAACAGTTCCGAAAGTTTAATGGAGGTTCTAAGTCCTTATTTTCTTATTCTTCCAGTTTCTTGCATCTGCCAACCCAACATTCAGTGTTGTTAATAATTGAAACAATTTCAGTGTTGTTGATAATTGAAACAATATTTTAGTAGGCCATATAATAAGAACCCATTCTTTGTTAATTATATTCTTTTGCTTGATCTTTTGTAGGATCACAATTCAGCAACATGGGTTGTCAGAAACAGTTCTAGATTATCTCAGTGAAGTTCTTGAAGCCAAAGATCATGAAATTAAGGTTGTAATCTGTCTCTTTAATCCATTTTCAAAAGATTTCTCAGCTAATACATGCTTTTTTTGAATGAGAAATTTGAAATCTTATTTTCTTCGTGTTGGCGCACATATATCTAAGTCTGAATCAGAGCTGAATTTCTTTGCAGGCAAGATATGATTCTCTTCTCATGCAAGATCAACAAAAAGACAATATTACTTGCCCTCAAGGCAATAGAGGCTATGTTGACAAGGTGGCCATTTTCGGTACAGTGGATCTTGAGAATGATCTTGAAGTAGCTATGGATACCTTTAATATTTTGTTTTGCCGTCAATGCCTGGTATGATGTCCAGCCATTCCAATATTAGTTTAGTTGGGTTATTCCATTTCTTTATATCTAGTTCTCAACACGTAGTGAAATTCTATAATCTTCCTAATTGTTAAGATTTCATCTCTGTGCAGGTCTTTGATTGTCAGTTGCATGATACTTCTCAAGATCTTTTTTTTCCTGTAAGATAAGTTTATTCTTTGTTTACCTGTGTTCTCTTGATTTTATTACCTTTCATTCATTGTTGTTATTTTGTTTTGGTATGTTTCCCTAGAGTGAAAAACAACCACCAATGATGCCATCTGAAGAAGATCGTAACATCCCATGTGGTATTCACTGCCATAGACTGGTGAAATCTTTGTCCCAATTCTAATTTCTTGTTTTGGTGAAGTTTTCTTTATCACTGATTCCATCTCTGCTTTCACAATCCATATAATTATATTCCAATAAGTATTGAAGCAATGTGGAGATCTAGACTCTAGTATATATTTTGAATAACATTCCTATAAATATGTTCATTGTCAGCAAGCAGCAATAGTTGATGACTTAAGTGCCCAAAATTTGCGTTCTGATGCCTCTGAAACAACATATAATTTTTCTGAAAGCATGGACTGGAATGACTCATACTCTAGGAACGAAAGTAGTCCTTCATGTGACAAGCCAGGGGATGCTAATGGCTGCTCTAAGTTTTGGCATTGTAAATCTGCAAGGGAAAACTCGACAGAAGGAAGTTCAATAGGTTGCGTTGTTGGTGAAGGTGTGGATCTGGTGGATCATAGTCTGAGCTCAAAATCAAGAACTGATGACCTTGAAACATCAAGGAATTCAACCATCAAAACTGAAATCAACAGACAAGGCATGGAATCGAAAAATCATAGCCAAGCTAACTTCCTACGTGGCTTAGATGATGGCGGCTGGAGCATTCTTGAGAAAGATTTATATGCGAAAGGTGTGCAGATCTTTGGTCGCAATAGGTAATGACCTTTTTTTTAATACTTATACTACAGTGTGAACAATATTAAAATTGTTTATAATCAGTATTGTTTTTATTTAATTTTCAGTATAATCTTATAATGAGTGGATCATACGTATTTCTTAAACTTGTTGAAGGTTTTGGGAATGCCGTAGTTTAAGGGGGTTTGATTTTGGAGAAATTCTATGATTAAGTGTACTTGTATTGGGATGGGTGACTTTCTGGAAAGTCTGAATACTTCACCCTTGTGAACATCGTCTAGATGTAATAAGTGTTTGTGGACCATTCATTCTCATGAGAGATGGGTTTGTGTGAACCACTGCTTATAAAATATGTGTCAACAAATTAGCATGCATCCACAAATAATAAGTGTTTACTCCTTTCCACCCTATATTATCATATGGTTTGTGCATGTTCACAACAAGACAAGGTGAATCATAGTAAAATGGGTCAATACCAACATCAAAACATAGGTGAGTGTAAACATCCACAATCAATGGCCCCAATATTATCATCCTCACTGACCTCTTCTTATGAACTAAGCCAAAAAGATGATACCTCTATTTTATATGGAAAGGAAAGGTATAATGAACTATCCTTATGAATTTCACAAATATAGACTTCCTATAGGTCAAACGAAAAAGCCTCAAGCTCAGGCATACAATTAGGCCAAACTACAACATGTTGGTCCTCAAGTTGACACATGCATTATAGCTCAACATCACTTTCAATTGTAAGTTGGATCCACACAAAATATTCAAATTATCACACCTTTCCATCATCCATAACATTAAAAACTTGACCTTCATCAAAAGGGAAAGTTTTATAGTCATAAGTGGGAGATTTCATAATAATGTGTCCAACTTTTCAACTTAAGTAGGACACTTAAAATCAACACATTTTACAAATTTTAATTTGTACATCAATTATAGAGACCTCCTGGAAAGTCTTTATGTTTCACCCTTGTGAACATCACCTAGATGTAATAAGTGTTATGTGGACCATTCATTCTCATGAGAGATGGGTTTGTGTGAACCATTGCTTATAAAATATGTGTCAAAAAATTGGGGAAACTCTATGATTAAGTGCACTTGTACTGAGATGGGTGACCTCCTAGAAAGTCTCAATGCTTCACCCTTGTGGACATCATCTAGATGTAATAAGTGTTAAGTGGACCAATCATTCTCATGAGAGATGGGTTTGTGTACCACTACTTATAAAATATGTGTTAACAAATTAGAGAAACTTTGATTAAGTGTGCTTGTATTGGGATCGGTGACCTCTTGGAAAGTTTCAATGCTTCACCTTTGTGGACATCACCTAGATGTAATAAGTGTTAAGTGTACCGTTCATTTTCATGAGAGGTGGTTTTGTGTGAGCCACTGCTTATAAAATATGTGTCAACAGATTGGGGAAACTCTAATTAAGTGCACTTGTACTCGGATGGGTGACCTCATGGAAAGTCTCAATGCTTCACCCTTGTGGACACCACCTAGATGTAATAAGTATTAAAGATGTAATAAGTATTAAGTGGACCATTCATTCTCATGAAAGTTGGGTTTGTGTGAACCACTGTTCATAAAATATGTATCAACAAATTTGACTCAAAAACTATACAATTGAATCATAATAAACAGCCGACACAACAATCTTCTTAGAATATAAGAATCCTCAACTTGTTTTACCATCCATAAACAATGTGTATGTGCAGTTGAAATTGTCTCGTTGTCCCATGATCGTCTCTTGAAGGTTTCCCAGGGCTGGATTAAGGGCGTTTATCACATGATATATATTAAAAAAAGGTGGGTTGGCCCTTGTTTCCTTCGGGCTCACTATTTCAGCCTATTTGACCTCTGTTTTGCAAGCCAACAGCTCTACCCACTAAAGTTATTCTACCTCTCTTGATTTTATTTGGACTAAAATTGAAATTACAACTCAAGGCTATTTAAGCTCTTTCCCTACCATCTGCATGTTTTAGTTGAAGGATTTAGAACAGATTAGTCTTTCCTGTTTATGATTAACGTATTTCTAAACTAGAGTATTATCTCTCTTGTTTCCTGGTTCAGTTGTCTTATAGCAGTAAACTTGCTGAGCGGTCTCAAGACATGTGCAGAGATAGCAGAGTACATGCATTGTAGGGATGAGCTCGGTGATTGTAGGGATTCCACGGTCTGTACTCCCCCAATGAGTTTTCTAGCCTTTGCTATTCATTATCAGTGAACTGTTACAGAGGAAAAGTCTTATATCTGAATATGTTTTAGGGCATGGAGGTTCAAACAAGAAAAAACTTTGGGCTTAGAAAAATGAAACTCAGGCCTCGCCCGCGGACAAAAAGAGAAGCAATCCCCACAAGTAGTCAATTGCCGCACTATACTCCTTGCAAGTGTCAATCCGCCTGTGGATATGGATGTCCCTGTTTGCAGCAGGGGACATACTGTGAAAAATATTGCGGGTAAGATTCATTTCATTATGTACTTTGTTGCAGGATTCACTGTTCAAATTGTGTGTATGGGGTCTGTTTCAATTGAAATACTGGGCATTGTTTGTTTTACTTGTTCGCAATGTTGGATTTGCAGGTGCTCAAAAACTTGCAAGAATCGATTCAGAGGATGTCGTTGTGTGAAAAGCCAATGTGTGACCAGAAATTGTCCATGCTTTGCAGCTGAACGTGAATGTGATCCAGACATTTGTCAAAATTGTTGGATCGGGTAATTTTCTGCTTCCTTTATGTGTTTCTCTGATTGATCTCCAGTGGAAAATAATCATTTCTCACTCATCTGTCTGTTCTTCTAGCAATTGTTTTTCTGGTTATATCTTCGATGGAATATCTTTTTCTTTTTGTGTTGATTTGGGATTGTTCTGATTAATCTCGTGTGCTAAATACTCATTTCTCACTGACCATTTTATTCTCCAATGTAATATGTCCATCTGTTCATCACCTTGAAGATGGTGGAAGGGTTTTTTTTAAGGCTACATCTTCTTTAAATTTCAGAAAGTGTGCAGTTTAAAAAGTATGTTAAGACTGTTTACCAGTCTAACAAGTAAAGTATAGACCTCAATTTTTTTACACTTCTTTAAAATTATGTAGATTTATATTCATTAGGTAATAGTATAGTATATTGTTATTATTTGACTATTGTTACTATTTGATTATAGATTAGTATGTTTTTAATCATTATAATGTTAATTATAATAATAATTTGTTATAATATAGAGTTTGGTCTTCATAATAGTATATAGAGGTTTGTGTATAAAGGTTATTTATTAAATCTTATAACACATAATAATTGTCCTCCTCTACAAACTCGATGATCTTGAAGTCTATTTTAAACATGACCCCAATTATATTGATCATATTATGCAAAATTTACCATCAAAGGTTATGCTAATGTCTTGTTTGTCATACAAAAATATTCTAGGATGGTTGCAGTGCTAGACATCTCATTTTAATTCAAGCATATTTCATCCTAATATTCACTTTTATGCTAGTATCAACCAAAATGCCACATACTACTCAACTATTAATTCTAACATTGACTAGCAAAGTCAAACCTTGTTAAATGCATAACTCTTGGTTGTTATTTACCCTTATCAATGGTTTTCCTAAGTCAATTATTAAGCAATGGGAGGATTCATGTATTTAGTAAATTGAACATTTCTAACAACCCGCTTGTCAACTCTATTTAAATATCAATTAGGGATGGATAAATTAAAAAATAAAATCTACTTGTAACATCATCTATAATCATGAACCAAGATTTGCATAGTTTCTCAATTATTCTCTAGAGCATCAAGATTAGCATTTACAACATCAAGAGAAGAAATCTACTCTTTTGAAATTCAATGATTATATTCACCTTCCATCTAAAATTGTAATAGGAGGTCATTCATATTATCTACTACATAATGTATGGAATAAGCGAGTTCAAGCATTTGTCTTCTCTCTTCTCTTGTTTCTTAGGCATTAGAATTACCTAGAACTAGTAAATTCTAGATAATAGAACATAAATCATTAGAAGAACTAGCATGATCTTGATTCATAATAGACCTTTGACTTTCACCCAAATTAAGACACAAATTGGTGTGACAAAAATCATGAGGTTTTTGAAGGCATTAGATCTATAAAAGCCTCTTTTATTTTATCTTTTGAGCCAGAGGATGAAGAGAACCAAGAAATATTCACACCAATAACGAGGATATAACAAGAAGTTCTACTTTTCATCTTTACATATATCAAAAATTCCATGACCTCTTATTATGGAGGAAAATATTACATAACATCATTCATCCAAGGAAGAGGCTAAGAGTGCATAGGAACATAAAATTACTAATGAATACAATAACTTAAACAACTCTAAATATCTAAAAAAATTTATATAATCTTATAGCTCCTTGATCAAGGAAAAGAACAATGGGTGTGGGAAAAGTAAGATAGATATACTCCACATAGGTATAAAGAGAATAACTCCTAGCATGCCAAAAAATCATGATAGAAAGAAGATCAACCAAAATCCAAATTCCATATAAAAAGAGTTGAAATACCATAGAATTGTAAGCTTGCATGCAAGATGAAAGGAATACCAAACAATTGTAAGCTTGCATAGAAGATGAAAGGAATACCATAGAAAAGACTAAGATGAAATAATTAACTCCATTTGACAAATGCAAATGAAGAAGATTAAAAAATATTCTTGGAAGAGAACTTTGTCTAAGTAAATAGATTTCCTAATCATATTGGGAAAAGTTGTCTCTAGCTTGCATTCCTAATGTTCAATTTTAATACTTTTGTATGCATTCACTATTTCATCTTTTTTGTATTTTCTCTTCATTTGGGAGAGTTGGTGTCCCATTCAAAGGTGACATGGAATTCATCCTTTTTATCCTCACATGAAGAGTTAGCTGTCCCACATTGATGTGGCATCCTTTAGCCACGTGTCAACATCTTGTGGTGTGTTTATGACCATCTTGACAGAAATTACATATGACATATTCTTGTGACACATAAGAGCATGTAAGAGGGATTTTATATTAGAACTGTGAGAAAAAATATGACAAGATTAGACACTTGTCACATGAAAAGTATTTGAATGGGTTGAATAAGAAAAAATAGGGTTCTCAAGTTTGGGTGGTCAAATATGGTAGAATATGACAATGTAAGATTATGCAAAATATGTTAAAAATAGCCAAGAGGACCAAGACCAAAGAAGGGCATTGAGATTTGGACCCATTCTTTTGGTTTCCATACATCTTATGGTCTTGCAAATGTTTTTTGTAACCTTTCATGGTTTCTAGTTTGAACCATACCTATTTATTGGTGGTTGGAAATGTAGTCTTTATGGGTTAATTTACAAGTATTGGTATGCTACTAGAGTTATTCCAAAATTATATATTGGTGATATTTTTATAAGAGGCATAGCCTAGATTGTATTGCAACCATGGTTATTGCTAAATAATACAAGCGGTTTTACTTTTGGATTGTTGGGGTTTTCTCTCGAAAGGGTTTTCCCCACATAGACCTGCATACATTATGCTATATTATCTATGTGTGTTTCTCTATTTAGTAATTATAAAGATATTGAATTTGTAGAATACTCTCCTCTAATATTAGTTTAGGAAGCATTTGTGTATACCTTGTTTTCATTCATTTGGTATTTGAGCTTAATCACCTCAAATTTTGGGTGTTGAGTAGAGGGTTTTTTGTACTAATATTTGTTTGAATGGGAACTTACATAGAAGGGTTTTATCTTATTACAAGAAGATATAGAAATGGAGATTTTTTGGCACAAAGTTTTGAGTTGTCAAAGCTCAAAATGAAATTTGTGCTCATAGATAGAGATGTATGGGAACTGCAATATCCAACACAAAGCCTACTACAATGTAACAAGAAGAGTAGGACATATTACATAGAAAATTAAAGAGTCTTATTAGAATCTATTTGGTTGATTCAATGTTCTTGAATGTTCATGAAGAAACCACCACTAAAATTCTTTGGAATAAATTGGGATATTTGTATCAAGCTAAATTCTATATCCAAGCTATTCTTTATTACCTTCATGATAGATATGAACCACTCTAAAACTATTAAACTTGTAAAGAAGATCAACTTTTTTAGAAAGGAGATTTATTAGTCGTCGATGGATTTTTTTAAGAAATCAAGTAGATAATGATTAGATTAGAGTTCTAGTCCCTTCAATTATAACATTTTGAGTTCTAATAATTTTGTTTTCAACTTTAAGTTAATGATCAAACCTTCTATTTTTTACCATAAAAATATGGGTATTGAATGTTAAGAAATGAGTTGTCAATCCAATAACCATGCTCATATAACTACAAAGAAGTGCACCACCACGTGATATTATTTCCATTTTTAAATTTCATTATCAAAATTAAATTTAATCCATCCTTATGGAGGAAGGTACAATATATCATTATTTTGATTTATTTTTTTCTTATTTGATATATTCTCTTCAAAAAAATAAATAGATATCTAACTAATTTTTAAGAATAGTTATCTCAATTAGAGTGAGTCTCTATTTTTTCCTTTAAGTTGAAACTTTTCAAAATAAGAACAAGAAAATATTCTTTCCCTCCAAAGTTTATCAAATGAATTTGTTTCTCCTTTAATTTTTCTTCTCTAATATAATTTAAGATTTGTAGGCGAATTCTAAGCAATTAGCTCATTTATGGAAGCAAAAAAAAACCAAGTACCAATAAAAGAATCAAGAATAAGATTCTAAATTTTGAGTATAATCATATTCTTGAACCAATAAAAAGGGCATACATTAAGACCACTATAACCTTTCCATTAGAGTGATCTGAAATAAAGAATATTTTGATGGCAAGCCAAATGAAGAACAATCTTATCTTTAGGAAAAAGACTTAAATTTCCATATCATATCCCTTGGAAAATATGATGCATGAATAAACCTTTAAAGACCATTGATTTTTCATATTCATCATTAATAGTATAGCTACAATTCTCTTTAAGATTACATATTGCAAAAAATATTTTTTAGAAACTTCAAATAGTATATTTGTAAAAAGGATCTTATAGTTAGAAATATTTTTTCAAAGGGGATTATTCAATATATTAAAAAAAATCTCTATAAAAAATTTAACAAATTTTATTTTTTAAAAATAGTAGAGTTTTCAGGGCAGTGGGCCTAGCTCGATTGGCTAAAGCATCTTGTTGCAGGCAAGTGGTCACGAGGTGTAGTCTCCCCACCATCCTTGTAGTACCAGAGGGCGTGTCACGCCAGTGCCACCGGTCATGTGAAAAAAGTTTACTAGACACACTGTAGTTTATAGGGGGATGGATACTCGACTGATTCTTGTAGTCTAAAAAAAAAATAGTAGAGTTTTCAATTAAGTCTAAAAATATAAGCATGAATAAGGAAGAGATTTGTTCAAATATTTATTTTATAGAATTTGAATCCAAGACAATTGAGGAGAAGTTAAAAAATTCCAAATGAATTTGACTAAAAAAACTTACTAAAGAGTTTCACATCATTAACACCAACACCCCTGGTGGTTGGTGCTCCCCCTATTTCTTTGTGGATGAAAGATGTTGTTTTGTAGGTGAATGTTGCTTCTATGTGGGTGTATGATGCTGCTTTGCAGGTGAATGGAGTCTTTGCACCTTCTTCTTTGGTGCAACCTTCTGCTCCTATTTCTGGTGGTCTCCCTTCTAGTGGTCATCAGAGGTCCTTTGTTGAGGTTGTTTCAAAGGATAGTGCTCGATATGTGATTGCTACGACTAGGGTTAGTCCTTTTCCCTATACCTGGGCTTCCCCTGTTGTGGTATGTGGACTTGAAGTGGCTGAAAATGAGGAATATTATTTGAATCAACGTGTGGTCTGCAAGTTTAATGGCTTGTGGCCCTCCCTTCCTGATCTCCATGATTGGGTTTCTGGTTCTTGGAAGCCTTTAGTCTCTAGGTAGTTTGAGCTTTACCCATGTGCTAGGGGGTTCTTCATGACTACCTTTGCCTCCCCGACGGAGCGGGATTGTGTGCTAGATAGGGGATGGATATGGGGTATTCATTCGCTGTCCATCAGGCCTTGGTCTCACACTTTCAATCCTCTTTCTGAGCTACTGAATACCAGACCAGTTTGGGTCCATCTGCCGAATCTCCCTCTCCATTTTTTGGAGGATTCGTGTTGTGAAGCTGTTGGCAACACCATTGGACACTTTTTGAAGGTGGAATCTACGACTCGAGATCTAGGGCACACTATGATGGCTCGTATTTTAGTTGATTTGGACATCTCCAAACCTCTCCATAGTGATGTGGTCTTGATGGTGGGGGATAGACCTTGGAGGTAGGTGTTGGATTATGAGGGCCTCCCCTTTCAGTGCAGGAGGTGTTTCTCCACTGGTCATTTGGCCTCTTGTTTCCCTCTTGCTCGTTGCAAGGGCACTGCTACTTGGTGGAAGAATGCTCTCTTAGACCATCTCACGGTTGGTTCTCCCTCTTTGGATGTTTCCTTTGAGGAGGGCAACCCTCCCTTAGCTCCTGTGGTGTCTGAGTCTTGCTTGGCTCCTCTTCTGGCTATCCCTTCCGTGGAACCTTTGTTGCCTCAATCTGTTGTCACTGTTCTAGTGGAACATGCCTGTCCCTCATTGAACGACTCTATTGGTCCTTTAATTGCTCTTGTTTCCTCTTCGATGCTTTCGACTCCCTCGCTATGTGGTGGCTCCTTGCCTGGGGTGTTGGTGAGGATCCACTCCTCTCGCCTCGCTTGGTGGATTTCGATTTCGAGCCATCCCAGTCTATTGTGCTGAGGAAGAAGGGACTCCCCAATCTGTCGCTTCTTTGCGGCCTAGGGTTCAGGGAGTCAGATTAGTCCCCTCTCATTCTGGGGTTGTCTAGTCTTGTTTTGATGTTCTACAGCTGTCTATCAGCTATTTCGTCGGGCCCTAGTGGCTCTTGTTTTCTCTTCTCCTAGTTCATGTTCTGGTTTGAACTAGTTTATTTTTGGCCCTGTGGGATTTCAGTGTGAAGGGTACAACACCCTATAAATGCTTCTTATCTTATAAAAAACACCAAGATTTCCTTCCATCTTAAGAAAATTTTATTCTAATCAATAAGAAGAAATTTGTAGTGATCTCTAAAACCTTCCCACAAAAAATATCTCATAATTAAATTAGTCGACCTACACATTACAAGTGGATAAATTATGTAGTTTTAGTGTCATGATTCCAATCTAGGCCTCTAGAAATGGGCTCACTACTATGCCAAATCTCTCAACTACTTCCATGCACAATGCAACTTCCAATGCCTCACATTAGCTAGTATAATTCTTTGTAAAAAAGACCTTCAAAATTGGACTAATAGTCCTCTAATGAACCATTGTACATGGTGTAATTTGTAACACATCTTAGACACTAATCTCTTGAACTAAGTGTTATAGGATTGGAGACACTTATATAATTCCTACTTAATGTCCTTTGGTGAAACAATGCTTCATTTTTTAAATTGAGGAATACTACTTTCCTTAAGGATGACATTCTTTAACTAATCATCATAGTGTTAGTGTAGGTTTTAATTTTCTTACATATATTATTAAGTTTGTGTAGATTAATTATGCATGGTTATTATGAGAGCATATGACATAATTCATCAATTACATGTGTTATTCTCACTCACTTTAGGTAGTTGAGTCTCACACCTTTTAGATTTATTAGCCACATCTCATAATCATTTATTCATGTTTATCTAAGTAGGTAGAACCATGTACTTTTACATTTATCAAGTAGGTAAAACTCCTAACTAGAGTAAATGATTGTCAAATTTAAATTAAGAAGTTTTTATTTATATTTGCATGGTCATGAAATGACATTCCTTGATGCCACTATAGAACATCTTTCGTCATAATTATTAAAACTTAAATTTATCACAAATTTTATTTTGTATATTATTGATTTTTTGTTACACTTATTTATTTATTTTTGTTTCAGTTGTGGAGATGGATCGTTAGGTTATCCTCCACCCAAAGGTGGATATTACGAATGTGAAAATATGAAGATTCTACGGATTAAAAAACAACAAGTAAGAGCCATTTTATGTTATATTAAATCTCCTTAATTTGTTATTATATCATTATTCAAAATTCTGTAGTAATTTATCATGTTATAGTTTTTAAAGTAATTTATCATGTTGTTATATTTTTTTATGTTAATTTAGTGTTATATATTTTTAATTATAATTATTTTTTGTTATTATATATTAAAATTTTAAATTTAATAATATATCTAAGAAAATGTTCTAGCTATTTTTTATTTAAGAGATTTTATTTTATTTAATCTACATTGTTTACTTTATTTATATTTGAAGAGTTATTTTATATTTTTATATAACTTTTAATTTTACTTTCAAAAATACTACCATTCATTATTTCTTTTGTTTTACATTTATTTCAAAATATCAATAATATACATATTTGTTTATTTAAATAGCTTCTTTTGTAGTTTATTTTAATAGTTTCTTTTGTAGATTTTAATATATATTTTAAAATTTGATATGTTTTTATATATATTTTAAATTACTAAATAAAAATTAATTAATCTGTCATATTTATATTTATTTTTAATTATTAACAAAGTGTGTGAGTATTATTTTTAATAGTTTAATTTGTAGGCATCAATATATTATAAAATTTTGATGTCTTTATATTTAAAAATAATAATAATCTTTTCTATTAAATAAAAAATAATTATTTCTTATTTTATATATATAGTCATTTGTTTTATTTTTATATTTAAATATATCAATTATATTTTTAATTTTATAGTTTTAAGTTTTTAAATATATATGTATTGTATTTTATTTTATATATATAATAATGACATAGATTAATATACTTGTTGTCATTATATAATGTATCTCCACATTATTTTTATTTTAAAATATATTTTAAAAATTAAATATTTTAAATATAAACTTACTTTATTTTATTAATTAAAAGTTAATTTTTCATTAATTTTATATTGATCTATAATTATGTTGAAACTTGTATAAATTTTCCTTACCACTTAGATATAACATCAATTGTATTATGTTGTTTAATGTGAAATTTTATATATAAAAAAATTAAAATAATGTATAATCATGTGTGTGTAATAGACTTTAATTGAAAATTGTAATGGATAGGAACACTTTTCAAAGGTGAAATCAATGTACATGGTGTATCTAATGTTTGAGAAAGTCAAGATTAATGGCTTTCCCAATATTAGGATCAAATGGGATATGAGGAGCATTTGAGCAATTGTCACATATTTTCTTTCCAACCATGTAATAGAACAATCTCATGAGCACATGGGATGGTTTAGAGTGTCATCTAAAATTTAGGCCTCCTTAAAGGATTAGTAAAAGAAATCTTAGCTTCTATAGTCTAATTAAATTTTGGTGAGAGTATTAATGGGGGTGTGAGTACTATATAATATTCATAGAGTGTGCACTACTCTTTTATAGGATTTTTCTCATAGTGTTGATGGAAAAGTTAATAGTAGGAGCCTCAAATGCAACCATGAGGGTAGGAATTTTATAAATATTTCATCGTATACAATTTGAAAGAATTTGCTAATAGTGCCTAAAAGAATAAGTAATTAAATTCCCTGAAAGTTTAAGAAAATGTTGAATTTGAGAATGATAAGAAGAAATGTAGCTAGAAAAGGAGGTTTATATTTTAAAGGCATGTTGCACAATGATTTAAACAAGGTATTACTTAGGCTCAACGTCTCAATGTCTCTCATTACATGGAAAGTTGATAATATCAAGTGACCATTTCATTCCACAATTTTGTGGGGATAAGATGCACATGGCTTGTAAGAGCTAGGAATTACGAGGAGTTAACCTTAATGTCATTTGAGTAACTGATGCAATGATGAAAATACTATAGAGGGGAGTGGCCTCATTGTCTAGAGTTCATCACTAATGCATTCTTAATGGTGTCAGAAAAGCTTGTTTCTTTTGGTATAAGCCTATTTCTTTCTTGTTTATGTTTTATAGAGAAATGTTAGGGTTATGGTGTCTTTTTTTGTCGATGGTATTTTATTTCTTTGTCTAGTTGGTTTTGTGCTTCTTGGTCCTACTAAGATTTTGTAGCCAATTAAGCTCTCTACTTTAAAGAAATCTTAGAGAAAATCCAAAATATTATAGATATGATGGCTTTCAATTTGAACCAATTGGTTTACTAAGGTACAAGGGTAAATATATATCCCAAATCAAGGAGATTTTAAGAGAATCACATTGTGCTCCATATTTAGAACACACTGAAGTAACCAAACTATTAGAAAACATAAAACTACTATAAGAAATGTCACATGAGCTTTCAGGAGGAAAGACAAGAATGATATACTATCTTTTCTTCCCTTGCATGGCACGACCATATCATGGACCTTTCTTGAAGATAATTATCCCTCAATATAACCTCTATTATTTCCTCTTGAAAGCTCCTATCACATCTCTCAATAGTTGAATCCTTTTTGTCTGTCACTTCCGCTTGTTCTATTTCCATAAGCATGTGTTGACAAAATACTGGATATTTCAGAAAGTGATTGATAACGGATGGAAAGGTAATATCATTCTACATTTTGCATCTATGAATCTAGAAGAATCAGATCCTTCATGGATTCTTTTACTTTCATCAAAGGCCCTAGATGTATGTTGTATGTGCACTTCAGTTGTAATTTTGTCTCCAGAGTTAGACATTGAGCTTGATCCATCATGAAGATCATCACTGACACCTACTTGGCTATTTTGCATTTGAGCTAGCTTTTCTCGAGGAATTGTAGTTTGTGATTGGCCAATGGATACCAACAAGTCAACTTTCATGTGTTTGAAGGGAGACTGTCATTGTGATAAATGCAACTACAATAAGTTGTGCTACCTTGAATATATAAACAATAGAGTTTTGCATATCCTTAGCTCACCTCCACTTGACATCACATGCACTATTATCAAGCCATTTTTGCTATCCTCTTTATTTTTAAGCCTGATGATAGACACGACACATTATTTGAACCATTGAACTAAAAATTGAATGCGTAAATTTTCTAAAAATATTTTAACTTAAAATTTAGATTATAATCTAAACTCTAGTACATTCTAATTTATACCCATCCTAAGACAATTCACAACAATATGACCTATGTTAAAGCACCTATGATAACAAAATCACAACCCTTCATAATCTAAAAGTTAGTCCAAGTTTAACAATTACTTTCAAAGTGATGCTATCCTTGTAAATGTCTAAATCCACTAAAATCATAAATTGTATGAATAATTGCAAAGTGACCTTGACTATCGTCAACTACCCATGGCTTTGAAGCCTGAACCGATCCAAAACAGCAGTAGATTTGGGATGCAAACCCCTACCGACATAACAGTGAAAGATTTAGTGGAAGGATTGAATGTGAGGCGCCAAGGTTTAAGCATACGAGTGTCATGTCCCCAAACTCACAAATGATTACAAATGATAGACTTTTCATCTTTGGTAGAATCAAAAGCTGCAATGAATGACCCTAGAGCGCAATGGTGAATTTTCAGATGGTGTTCCATAAGGGGTTGACAGTTATCAGATATCCATTTGTGAAGATCAGGAAGACTCGGCCTCGGCCAGAGGCAATGGAAGTGATCGATCAATACGTGTGCAGCAAAAAAAATTCCTCTCCTTAGATCACTTCTGCCGCAAATTCCAGAATGGGGGAGTGCTTGGTACAGGTAAGGGGACTGGTCTTTCCCTTAAATGATGCCTGCGACCCTTTAAAACCCAGATCTTACCTGATATCAGGAGCAAACTCATACCTTTCATTTGTAGAAGATTTGTGGGACTGAGCAATGCTTGAGCCGCACAGAGCAGTATCATTCCCAGACTTAAATATGAAACAGAGGCGAAGTAGCTGTCGAGGGAGCTCTAACAGGACTCGCGACAGTAGGAAGAATCCCAGGATTCGACGGAAATCGCGCTTTTCGACAGCACCCACTGAATGAAAGAATCGATGCGCACATGATCCTTTTGTCTGTAGGACTACCTGTATCACCAATGCCACCAGAGTTGCTGACATCAAAAGGTATGCGGCCATCACCTTTCTCCGATCTAGAGACAGAAGCGATTAGGGCTTCGTGGGGAGCGCCATTTCTAGTTCCACTGAAGAATTATTTTATTTTATTTATAATAATGTTTCATATATTAATATTTATTTTAGAAAAAAAATTAAACTAAAAATTAGTTTTTCTGGAATAAAAGTCTTTATAATTGATTTTTCATTAACATAGTACTATCCATTCAACATTTTGAATGTGTATTTGATTGTACTTATTTATTAATTAAAATTCAGAATATAGTCTGATTTTGAATTTCAATTTTTAATATAAAGAAAATACATATATTAAAAAATAACTGATTATAAAGTAGGTCTACTTGTCTTAAAAAGACTTGTAGTACACCAGTTCCAAAGAATCAAGAAAATCCATATAAATTAAAAATAGGCAATCAACAAGAAAAAGGAAAACCTCCAAATCTTATAGACAGAACACAAACATTTTTTCTTCTAAAGATTATGGATACCGTGACTGTCAGAAATATAATTTGCTCTTATATTAAAAACTTGATCAACAAAAAACCAATTAAAAATAGTATTATTTAAGTTAATCATGATAGAATAAATAAAAAAGAATACCATAAAAATCTATACACCAACAAAAATACAATAGTTAATTAATAAATGCGGTAAACTGTTCATTCAGAATTATGAATAGACATTACATTCACATTGGGAGATAATGAGGAGGATGGTTTAAGTTGTTTAGTTTTCTGATTTGGGTAAGCTTTTTTTTTTTCATATACTTACCAATTAAGCATGTGAATAAGTATAGGAATATATGCACTATGTTCCTTTTCCTGATTTCCTCTTTCAAACAGATGACCTAATCAATGTATGGGAATAATCTCTTTGTATTTATTTAGAATCCAATATGGGCTTTATTGGAAAGTGAAAAAAACTTTATTAATGAAAAGACTCAATTTCATAAAGTTCTGCACATTGCATATTATTTTTATCAATTCAAGGGTCTGAAATGAAAATTTAGTGAAAAATGCATATTGTTAATATTTTTTATTTCACTGTTTTAGGGTTGTTATAAATTTCTCAATTCAAACAGAATTACATGTCTCGACTTCATTATATTGTATCTATGAGTATAATAGCTTTCATTGTTCATAAGGTTTCTATAATTCCCTCAATTCAAAGAGAATTAAATGCCTCAACTTCATTAGACTGTATTCATGAGCATAATAACTTTCATTGTTCAGAGGGTTTCTATAATTTTCTCAATTCAAATAGAATTAGATGTCTCGAGTTCATTAGACTGTATCCATGAACATAATAACTTTCATTGTTCATAGTGTTTCTATAATTCCCTCAATTCAAACAGAAATAGATGCCTCAACTTCATTAGACTGTATCCATGAACATAGTATACATTGTTATATTTCAAACTTTGAAGACATCTGAATAGATACTATTAATACATGATGGTGATAATCTGATTACATTGCTGACATGACAATGTTTTATATGGTGTGCAGGTGTTACTTGGGAGGTCTGACATCTCTGGATGGGGAATTTTTGCCAAGGTGATTTTAGTTTTAATTTACCTAATGTGTACCAAATATATTTTTAGGCTATTAACTCTGAATCTATTTTTCAGAAAAATGTGCAAAAGAATGAGTACCTTGGCGAGTATACCGGTGAATTGATTACACATAAAGAAGCTGAAAAGCGAGGAAGTATTTATGACACAGAAAATTGTTCCTTCCTCTTTGACTTGAATAAAGAGGTAACCCACACACATTCAATTTCCCAATGAACCAATTATTCCATTGTATTTTTGGAATCTGAATTTCGGCTACAATGTACTGAAATTGACAATTCTGGGCATTTGGAAATTACAGAATGTGCTTGATGGGCGTCGGATGGGTAGCAAAATGAAGTTCATAAATCATTCAAGCACGCCTAATTGCTATCCAAAGGCAGGTATCTACTTCCAAATATGTGAAATAGATCATTCCGTGTTTGGTGTAGGTAGATAATTTGACATTTGGTGAGTTCATTGGCAGGTGATTATGGTTTGTGGTGATCATAGAATTGGTATTTTTGCAAAGGAGAACATTCGAGCAGGTGAGGAGCTGTTGCTTGATTACAAATACCAGCCACATGCAAGGCCAGCTTGGATGAAAAACCTGGAACACCCACATCCAAAAGGAAAGCAAGCACTCTCTGACAAGTGCAAGGCATCTGCAAAAAGAATAGGGTTAATTTGAATTGTTTCCTAAATGCAATGTTCTTTTAATGTATCGAAGAGGAGGAGAGTTGTACAGGAAACATTTTGATGCACACTACAACTACCCTGGCATTACACCAAACGTCTTTTGGTACCTAAAACGTAACTTTCTTTGTTTTTTCTAATAAAAGGAAAAAATAAGTTAATACAGTTACACAATTTATTAAATATTGGTCTTTCATAGGATCGAAAGGAGTCTTTAATGGAGATCTTTGGTGGTTATTTTTCATTTTGTTAGAGGGGTTGAGAGAGATATTTGAAATGTTTGAATAGAAAGATTTTTAAATCTAGAATAAATTGGGTAATATTGGGAGGAAGTTGAGCTATAGAATTATTGCTATACATAATTCATTAGTAATTAGTACATGCTCAACAATTAGATGATAAAATAATTGAGAATTGTGTTTTTTAGAAGTTTTAAGGTAAAGTAAATTATTGAAGTTTTATTTCTTTTTGTTCTTTGTAATCATCAAGATTGCATGCATATGTCTTTTTTATTATGTTTTGGGTTCACTTTGAATAGTGTGGACTCTAAATGCAATTACTAACTTATAAGATGCATATTCTTGTGTGAATTTGGTTAATAGCATCAAAAACTTCAATTTCTTCTATTACTAATCCCTCAAGATTTATTCTTGATCCCCAAATTTGTTGTTTGTCATATCGGATCACATATGTGGATGCACACTTGACTCGTCACTTTTAAAAGGAACAAATCTAAATCTTAACTTTTTTTAAATTCAAAGTTCAAATTAAAGCCTTGTCAACCACTTCACTAGCCATTATAAGCTAGTGTGGTGTGTGTTTGGTTGATTTGTGTGCCAGGTTGTTATATTAAAAACATTCATTCACTCATTTGAAATAATGTTGGACATAATCTATGGCTTGTGCAAAAACTTGACATAGAGCATTTATGAGATCATAATTTTTTTATCAAAGCATTACATTAAACCACAACAACCAAGGTCTATTGCATGCTTTCTTGTTATATGTAATGCTTCTTTTGAGTCATAAAGCTAATTCGTTAGGGGTCTAATTAAGGAGAACTTGACACTTGCAATTCAATTTTTTTTGTAGAAGTGTCCCTAAACACTACATATGTTTATGCATATTTAGAAAATAGAAATTGATGTGAAGTGATTTCTAACAATCCATGATGCAATAGCATCTTGGGTATCAGTAGATGGCATGTAACTAGTCATTGGGAGGTGATTGTGCACAAAGGAGGTCACCACTTGTAGCCATAGCTTTTAGGGCTCATGGTGAAAGAAGGATGCGTAATTGACTCATTTGCAACAATAGGGGGTTGCCATAGAGAAAATGGCTACTCGCAACAACGAGGGTTTTGCCAATGGAGCGAGTTGGTACTTACAACCTAAGGAAGGAGATTGTCAAGGTTTCAAGAAGACATCACGGATAATGTTACAAGTGACAAGGAGTCAAAGAGGAAGCATTAGTGTTTTAGTTGCATGTGTAGCAAAGGAACATCATTGAATTGTTCATGTGGTGAGTTGGAAGGGTAAAAGATCAATAATGATAGTCAATACCTACTAGTGTTTGGGGGTTACTAATGGAGTAGAAGAGTGGTGACTAAATGAAAGATCATAAGAGGTCAATAGATGGTAATAGAGTTTGTGTTGTTGACATGGAAATTTTTTGTAAGTGTTGTAGAATTATGTTGACCATTGAATGGACGAAAGTCATGGAATTATTTAGTATACTCATGGAGATCATGATGGGGCTAAAGAAAAAATCAAGAGGCTACAAGAAGGTAGATGAATAATGGAAAAGTACCAAAAGAAAAGTTGTGATAGACCTTATAAAATATTTCATGAGCAACATGAGTGGCAATGAAAACATTGAAGGGTCGATATGGTAGCCAAGTTTAGTTGGAAAAAATGAGTGCAATAATATGTTTGGGTAGCAAATAAGGTGTTGATAGTGCAAAGTCCAAGCCATTAGAGGCATGGACAATGTTAGGAAAAGATTGTTGGGAGGTTTTAGTAGAAAAGTGAATGGCCACATAGGATGAAAGGTCAAAATTTAACGACTAGACCAAGTGAGTGATGGGAAGGACATGTCACACATAATGGGAGATTGATATTTAATACCTAGGTCAAGTGACAAGTACCAAAGACAATGAAGAGGTTATGGAACCTATTCATTAATGTTGTAAGGATGGTAAGCAACTAAAAGATTGATGTGAATGGTTGGAACTACCATTTAGTGGCATGTGTACCATTTATTAGCATTGATGAGGACTTGATGTGCATACAAGAATGATTGTGCATGATCCAAGGAAAATTTGGGTGCACAAACATATTAATGGGAGAGCACTTTGGTGCTCACAAAAGAATAGTAGGTAGGTGAGTTTAAAATCCTAGGAGTTTAGGTGGGATCCAAGGCTAGCACAATACAAATTAGAAGGTTTGGGGAGGAGGCACATGAAAGATAGAGAAATAAAAGGGCATGTGAGAGTTAAGGGAGACAAGAATCTTGGCACATGAATGTTGTGAGAAGAATATTTTATCGGTGCCAAGGAGAGAGAATGGGTAGTTAAGGAAGCCATTGGATTTGTGAATAAATCCAATGGGCTTTGGTTAGAAGAAGAGGATAATTGCATGTAGGCATGTAGATAATCAAGTAAGGCATAAGAAAAAAGGAATTCATTGGAGTTTGTGGAAAACATGATTGTACAAACCAAGAGTAGGTCAAGAAAAGAGTAGAACAAAAGAAGATATACCTAAGGAGTCGAGTAGAGGCTCCAACAATGAAGAAAGGGCCATGTAAGCAAGCCAAACAAGAGAGAAGCCACAAGTGAGATTAGGTTGGTAGTATGGAAGAGGGAAGGAAACAAGCTATGTGTGTGCAACTAGAAGGAGCAACTACATGTGAGAAGCATGCGAGAAGAAAAGGGAAGTAGCTCCATGATAGCAGTGAGTAGAGGGAGATATTGTATGTGAGTAGCAAGGCCATGTGTGTGTGTGTGTGAGAGAGAGAGAGAGAGGGGGGGCGGTTGAAGTTGGTAGCATAGTTGAGGAGTTGAGAGCATGGGAGTGTCAACAAGGGAAACACAAATCCCTGCATGTAAAAGAAAAATAATTTGAAGTTTAAAATGTGTTGTATTTTTTATTCAAATGGTGTCTTATGTGTGGTGTTGGGTGTGTAGGTTGTATCTCCATTATTGTGTGTGAGTGTTTGTATGTGAGTAGAATTATTGAGCATAATTGCTACAAGTGTGTGGTAGTTAGTAGGGCTTAGGATGTTAATTATTATAGGGTGATCTACAACAAAATGGAACCCTTTTCCTTCTATATTGTTACATGTGGGTCCTTAAGCACAAGTAGGGTGACATTGCCAAATTGACATCAAAGAAGACCTTGCTAGTTATGAGCCACCATTAGTTTGGTATTAGAGTGAGTTATAGCTCTAAGATTGAGTTGAATCCCCCAAAAGAATGGGTGGTTCATGAGGAAAACCTCATGTGTGTTTTTGTAGATATCCAAGATGCCACCAAGAAAGAGAGTAGTAGAAGTTTCAACATCATGCCTTGTGCAAAAGTTTAAGGTAGTTCCCAAGGTCTTGAAGGAAATATAAGTGAGGATAGAAGCCTTGGAGAATGGTCAAAGAAGAGGCCATGGGACACACTAGTTCTCCTAGTGAAGGAGACAAGTGGAGGAGTGATCATTTAGATGATAGAGGAGATTGTCTTGAGAAGCAATTAGTGGGTAGAGGTGATATGTGATCATCTCATAGATAGATAGATTGGTCATGTGTATCCCATACAATACCTCATGGATAGTGGGGTGGAGGATAAGAAAGTCCTTGTGGACAAGGACAAGAGAATAACCTTGTTACAAGATATTGATGCAACACACATAATGGAGGAGGTAACCCATGAGTTGCAAGCAATTGAGATGACAACCATGGTGGAGATAGACAAAGTAAGGGAAAAATGAGCCCCATTTTTTTCAACATTTTGTGTTTGTGAGTGTAGACAACAATGAAGGAGAGATCCTCAGTAGAGGATAATACTACAAGAAAAGCATGCCAAGAGAAAGGCATAAAAAGTGGCAATGTGTACATCAAAAGTTGGAGAGATTATCAATGGAGAAGAGTAGAGCAGTGCAACCATGTAGACAAATATGGAGAAGAGGTAGTAGCAAAGGAGGTGTTATAAGTTGTTGGTCCAATCCAAAATAACTTACCACTTAAGGAAATGAGCGACCAAGGGTTTCATGAGAAAGGCACAATAAAGGAGTATGGATAAAAGGGTACATGTGGGGATGAGAGGATTCCCAAGATGTTGCAAGGGGAAATAGTGAAGAATTATAATTGTAAGGGTACAAAAACAATAGAGGAGGTTACCAAGTAAATGCAAGTAGAGATACCTAAGGTGTTTCATGTAGAGGATGATACAATTAGGTGCAAAAAGAAGGATGTGAGCATGAATTTGCATGTGGAACTGGAGAAATTCTTCAAAATCCAAAAAGTCCAAAAAGTCCAAAAATCCAAAAACATCCAAATAATCCAAAAATCCAAAAACACCTAAAAAGTCCAAAAATCCAAAAACATCTAAATAGTTCAAAATCCAAAGAACGTCCAAATAGTTCAAAATCCAAAAAATCCAAATAGTTCAAAATCCAAAATATCTAAATAGTTAAAATTCCAAAAAAATTTAAAATAATAATAATAAAGATAGATCATCCTATAGTGAAAGCCATTCTTATGGTTGTTGAGATGTGGTGTTGTACACCATTGCATAAAATGATTTATTATAATTTTGTAATTAAATAATTATTTAGTTGTGATGCACCTTGGTGGTGTGGATAATCACACTAGGTAATTATTTGGGGTCCACTTGATGTTGTATTGTAACATTGTATTATTATTATTATTATTTGTGTGGGAGACATGTGATAATAATTTAATACTGGGGAAATATTAAATAAAGTGATGTCTTAGTACCTTATATTAAACTAGCAGTTGCGTGTAGTGACATGAAACGATGAGCCAATAGGTGGAGGGGAAGTCCAAATGGAAGGGATGTGTATAGCCATAGAAGGAATTAAGAATATGATACATACATATATGCACATAGGGAATGATAAGTTGTATTTTAAGTGTTATATGGAACATTGATGTCACCATTAATCACATTGACTAACAATGCCATGTGTATATTTGGATGTATGTCATAGCAAATGCAAACAACATTGTGATACCTACTGACACATTCTTGGAACGATAAGCCATATTTTGAGTGTTATATGGAACATTGATGTCACCATTGTTCGCAGTGATGGACAATGTATTTCCCGTATGTGCAGATATGTATGTATGTCATAGTAGATGCAAACACGATTGATACATACTTATTCGTATGTGTTATATGGAACATTGATGCCACCATTGATTGAGATGGAAAAACCCACAAAACACAAAAAATTATCACTAACAAACCCATGCAAAACCATCGCCAGAAAACATGAACCATAAATGTAGCAATATTGGTTTTAACAAACAATATAGTCTTTTCTGAACAACACCTTATCGAAGATTGCAACAATATAGCCTTTTCAACAACACCTTATCAAAAATTAAACAATATAGGATAAGCTAGAGAACAACAATCAACAATGCCTTATGGAAACCAACATAAATTGTATAACATTAACTATTTTATTGCATTGCAAGCATAGCCACAAAATGAAAGCCATAAATCAAACAATATTGGTTTCAACAACGACCCAGATGGAAAAACCCACAAAACACAAAAATTCACAGTAACAAACCTATGCAAAAATATAGTCTTTTCTCAATAGCACGTTAACGAAAATTGAAACAATATAGCATTTTCAACAGTACCATATTGAAAATGAAACAATATACAACAGTATCATATCGAAAATGAAACAATATAGCCTAAGCTAGAGAACAACAATGAACAATGTCTTATGGAAATCAACATAAACTGTATAACATTAACTATTTTATTGTGTTGCAACCATAGCCACAAAACGGAAGCCATAAAACAAACAATATTGGTTTCAAAAGCGACCCAAGATGGAAAAACCCATAAAACACAAAAATTCACAGTAACAAACCTATGCAAAAATATAGTCTTTTCTCAACAACACGTTAACGAAAATTGAAACAATATAGCCTTTCAACAGTACCATATCGAAAATGAAACAATATAGCCTAAGCTAGAGAACAACAATGAACAATGTCTTATGGAAATCAACATAAACTGTATAACATTAACTATTTTATTGCGTTGCAACCATAGCCACAAAATGGAAGCCATAAATCAAACAATATTGGTTTCAACAGTGACCGAGATGGAAAAACCAACAAAACACAAAAATTCATAGTAACAAACCCATGCAAAAACTGTATTTTAAGTGTTATATGGAACATTGATAACACCATTGATCACAGCAGTGGACAATGTATGTTCTTGTTTGGTTGTTTTGCAAGAACATAGACTATAAGCTGATCAAAGGTAGTCTACATCCAAGCACAAGAAGGTGTGTAATAGCTAAGCATAGTAACGCCTGAGAGAGATCAAGTGACCACATGTAAAAATCCTCATGGCATCATTAATAACCTTTTTATGATACCATTATGCTAAGACAACAGAGCATAGATGAGGTTAAGATAGATATACATTATCTCAAAAGGAATTTACAATTATGTGAAAGTTTAGAATATAATTTAAATGTCAAATAAGTGTATTTACATAAGTCATGCACAACCTTAAGAATAAAGAGATAATTGCATTCACATAATTTTGTTGAAGATTGATACAAAAAATTTAAACTATATTTTTTATTTTATTTCTAACCATTTTGATCGATTTTGAAGTCACTGATTATTCTCAAAGGTCATTTATAAGACACTACTTCCTCAAAATCCCAATTATGCAATTTGAAAACTCAACAATTTCAGGATCATAACAAAAAGTCAAACCATTATCAATGTTGGGACTCTTGAAAACCAAAAATAAGAGTAGTTGATAGAGCCTGGCTGAAAGCCTTGCGGCAAGGCTGACTTCATAGAAGATCTAATGTTGTGAAAAGATCCACATAACTCATGAATATAAGCTGAGATGAAAGATCACTAAGGAATTTCTATCTTATGTGAAATAGGATTGTTTGTCTTGAGTATGTTCTACAAAAATCAAAGGAAAATGTGAAGTTTAGTGCAATGAACATGTGTCATTGGTAGACAATATGTAAATTAGGAAATATAAAGAGTTCTATAATTTATAACAAATAATATGCAATGCATGTGCAATAAAAGAGATTAAATAAATAAGATGTAGGCATACCTTGTGGGTGCAACAGGATGTAGAATGAACAAAAGAAAAGAAGGCCTGCTCTCCACCCTACCATATTGGGTCATGCAACCTCATGGGTTGTCACCAAACCCCTGAGCAAGAACATGCATTGTCCACCACTATGATCAATGGTGAAACCAATGTTTCGACACTTGAGAATTTTCTTTAGTTGAAATCATTGTTATACATTTTTAAAAGTATATATAGTTGTATCATTTATCACAAGGAATTTGACATGCAATTGTGAAATAAGAGATGGAATAAATGACATATAGCCTTACCTTCTATATAAATAGAATGTAGTTGCAAATTTTACAACATGCCAAACATGTGATTGCAAAGCTAATTAGTATTGTGGAGATGTACAATTACAATTGAGAACATTTGCAATCTAAAATGGTTTCAATCAGATATAGTTGGAGTGCGGGAAACATGTGTCATTGGTAGACAATATCTAAATTAGGATATATAAAAATTTCTATAGTTTATAACAAATAATATGTAATACATCTACAATAGAAGAGATTGCATAAACAAGATGCAGGCATACTTTTTGCAAAGAGCAAGATACAATATGTTTACAATTATAACTGCCATATAATTCTGTTTTGACACCTGAGAATTTTGTTCAGTTGAAATCAGGGTTATTCATTTTTAAAAGTATATACAATTGTATCATTTGTGACAAAGAATTTGAGATGCAGTTGTGAAATAAGAGATGGAATAAAGGAGATATAGCCTTACCTTGTATATAAATGGAATGTAGTTGCAACTCGTACACCATGTGAAACTTGTGATCGTGAAGCTATTAAGCATTGTCAAGATCTGCAGTTACAACTAAGAATGTTTGCAATCTAAATTGGTTAGAATCTAATATAGTTAGACACAAATGGTTTGAAGGCGAGAGCATTGGAAGTGCCATCATTGACCAAGGAAGAGGAAGGTATTTAGAGAAAAATTAAATATAAATGTTATTTGGTCAACCAAAGAAGAGGAAGGAATCCAGGTTTGTCATTAGAGGAGATGAGAAGCATAATGCAATAATTGAATAGCAACTTCTCTTAGTAATCACCATAGAAGGAAAACTTTGGCTAGCTTGGTAGCAGTGATTGCAACTGCACTATGGAGGGAATGAAAATGAAGAAAAATTAGAAATGGTGGGAATTATAAATGCATTGAAATGAAGAGGGAGATGAGACTTGCGGTATAGTTACCATAAATAATAGAAACATTTTGTCATGATGGAAATGCACACAATTTTTGGAGGCGATCCTCTTCTTTGATTC
Organism: Sequoia sempervirens; assembly: GCA_007258455.2. NCBI lineage: Eukaryota > Viridiplantae > Streptophyta > Pinopsida > Cupressales > Cupressaceae > Sequoia > Sequoia sempervirens. Next base: position 15,123 of record VDFB02315653.1, on the reverse strand, counting down.
GAAGTGCACTATATTTGTTGGAATGTAATCTGGAGTATCTATCAAAAGAGAAAGGCAGATCTATACGTATTCCTATTATTGATTTTAGACGAGAAAGAGCTATGAATGTTAGTCCTTGTCTTTCTTTAGTTCCAATATCTATTGTAGCTCTCTCCAGTGTCAAGCCTTGAGATTTATGTATTGTTATTGCCCAAGCCATTGTTAAGAGGAGCTGTCTTTGGTTGCCCCATGTGATCGAGGGAATCGGGATGGATTTTGGGTTGTCTTGATCCCATGTTGGGCCAATGTAGTTTGGGAAGTGTACAACAACATATTCAGGCGGTTGAGGTGGTTTAGCACCCCTAGCATATACGATAGACTTCACAAAACCTAATGATCCATTAACCAAGCTAGCTGCCACCCAAAGATTTATTGTTAACATTTCTTGTTCTCCAATTGCAAGTAAGAGCTCTGCTTGAAGTTGCTCATCATCGCCATAATCAAGTGTGTTTTGCTGAGTAGTTTTAGCAGACTAATTGCAATGGGAAAATTTAACTGCTAAAGCATTTTTCTATTGTGCAAGGCATCCAACCTATTTGTTGGGAATAAGTGAATAATTGCATAAAACTCTTGGTTTTTCTTAGCTGAAAGCATGGCATTTGTTTGATTGATAAGAGTTTTCCAATTAGCCTGAGATTCCTGACAATTTCTAATATTCAAAAGGAGTCTACTAAACCGTTGTTGTGTATCATATAATCCATGCTGGCGGAAGATTGTGTCGAGCGTGACAACAACATTAAAAGTGTTCCAAAGAGCCAAGGCTGTGGAGCGAGAAGCGTAGATAGGTTTGTCCAAAATAGGTGGCAACTATCCTAGGCCACCCACAAGTATAATAGAGGCACCACCAAATGGTTGCATATGTCTAGTAGGAAACACTTGCCGCAATCGACTATCTATTTTGAGTAACAACTTGGGCCCCAAGAAGCTCATTTCATCAATTAATATGTACTTGATATGTTTGAAGTCCTCTTGAAATATGGTCAATGGTTGTCCTTTTAATAGATTCATATCTCTAATTGGAATCTGAAGAGTGGTATGCACTATAGAGGCATGCATATTGTAAGCGACCACCCCTGTTGGCTCCAAAGCAAGCAAAGGATTCATTCTCTGATTTGGCGATGTATTTAGTGTTCTTTAGATGTTGTCTATAAGAAATGATTTACCTGTACCAATAGTACCTTGAATAATCATACACAATGGTGATGTTGAAGATGGGCCAAGATGGTGTTGTTCAATGATATTTAGAGCAAGCTTTTGCTTAGGAGATAGCTGATGACAAAGTGTAGGTGCAGTTAGTGGGAAAAGAGTATCTTCAGTTGTATTCAATTTACTTGTTGAGATGAACTCTACAACAACGTTATGCAGATTCTTAGGAACATTGTGTGCACCCCACATTTGATTTAAATAGAAGTCCCGTCTACCCAATAGTTGCAGCTGGTCAAAGAAAACATTGTTTGCAACACCAAGGTGAGAAAGCAACTCCCATTCGTATTCATCTGTGGGAGGCAAAGACTGGGTGTTTTCGATATCACTATTACCTTCCTCTTCACTGGTGGGGGGAGAAATAACTCTATTGACATGCCAAGGGTGTTAGCCAACAACATGAAATAGCCTCCAGTTCTGTGTTATACTATCTCTAGTGAGGCCTATGTCTGCTTCGACATTTCAGAAAGGATTGTATAGTAGCAATTTTGACCAACAAAATGTTTCAAAGGTATCACTATGATCCATGGGGGAAGACTTGAATAGTGAGTAAACAATAATGATAGCAGGGTGTGGTTGCAAATGCCAATCCCCGCCTTTGCGATTTTTTTGATATGTATACAATTGTGCAGATTGAATAGGGGATATAGTCTCCTTTTCAGCTAGTCTTTGCATGTAACAATGAATATAACCAATTGCAAGCTCATCACCATTATCAGTTGTTTTCAAATGGTGGAATTTTTTCCTACTCATGTTCAAAGACAATAAATGTGGACTTGAGATGACAAGGGGAAACTTTTGCAGCATATGGCATGTTTCATGTGTACCAATATCACGATCTACAACCAAGATCATCATGAATTTTTGATAGGAAAGAAATGCTTTATCCCTAGATGAATTTGTATTTGCAAGCCTCTACAAGATATCAATATAGCTTTCAAAAAAAATTTCAGACTTTGATGCATATTTGGAAATGTAGTTTAGAACAATTTTTCTTGACAAGACTGACTGGCAATCAACGTTTGCTTTCCAGATTGCAAGCATCTCAGGGTTGTGGATATTAACACACTCATCACTTATTGCTGGCTTATAGGATTTGTTCGATTTACTATCAATGACCAATGTCGATGATGGTTGTGCATTCCACAGAGCTTTGTAGCGACATTGTAATTGGTGGCCTTTTTTCCTAAGACAAGTGTACTGAGTACATTTGGTATGCCTCTGCACCGTGTTCAACAATTGTTCATAATACACCATTGGATCCATGCAAGAAATTTGTGGATTGTCAAGCAAACACGGGTCCTCCAAAGAAGAGTGGTGGACTCTTGATATTAGTTTTTGACAAACGAGGATTCCATGCTGAAACATAGCGATCAAATAATTTTTTTTCCTGCTAAAGCTCGTGTGGGTTGGATCAATCAAGCATGTCCATATTTGGGGCACCTAGAAGCCACAAGAAACCATGGACATGTGTTGATCCATAATGTTTCCACTCATACCTATACCAGTAATCCTTTGTATGGAAAAACCTCTCAATAACCTCTTCACAGAAAATGTTGAACCACAAGTGCATGTACAAGGCTATTATGTACAGGTTATGGATGACATTGTCTGTGAAGTGTCTTCGAGAGTATGGCATATGCGGCTGGGCATGAGGATCAATTACCTTGTGCAAATTAGGCCATTTTGTGTCTACAGAGCTCAGAGTGAAGAAGAGAGTCGATGTGCCAAGTTGGTGTATCATTGTTGTAAGCTCTTGCCGACACTTGCCCCAATATGAGTGTGTCCCTCGCAAAGATGCACCAAAGTAAACAAGTTGGTTTACTATCTGGGTGTCTGGTGCATCCCAAAGCAATTGTCGCAAAGAAACAACAGACTTTGGGATCCTTTCTTCCAAGTTTGTTTTCATGAAAACGGAAGCCGACTGTTGGCTTCGATGTCTCTTTATCAAATTATAAAGGTAATATATAAATTTGACATGCCTCCTAAATCTATTATCATAGTGTCTCATCAAGTGCAATGCATATTCATGTAAGTGAATCTGTATGCTTCTTGATTGTAGGGGCATCATTGTTCTAGTGGGGAACAATGTTGGAAAAGCCATCCTTAATAACCCTTCTATATTGTATTCATTGATAGGGTTAGAATTTATCTCAGGCCAAGGCAAAGTATCTTGACTAATGTCTTCAATCTGCAAGGCATCTCTAATTTCCTGCAATTCTCGGGGAGGGTTGGGCATGAATGGAATAAATGATGATGAGTCCTCAAGCTCAGCTTCCTCATCAACAACACTTTCCGGAGTTGCCACTGGTTCAACTATGTTATGTACTGGTTCTTTCATTATGTGTAGAAGATCAGAGATGTCAGTACTTGTAGTAGGCAACAAATTTAAAGCATCACAATCAATTGCAACATCACTATAGTATGGATCATTCTCAATTTTGTATATTAATGTAGCCATGACATTATGTTTGTCAACATATCAATCATATTTCATCCCCTGAATGCTAGTTATTCGAACAATCACCACTTCAAGATCATGTAGGCGATGTGGTAAGAAAGTTGCAATGGTTGTGATGTCTTAAGGGAAGCTTATAGTATGGCCACTATATTTGTATTGGCCTCCTCTAGCATGTGTCACTTGCAAAAATGGAGCAACTCTAGCTATAATCATTTCTTCAACCTGAGTAATATTTGCAAGGATAGGAGGTTGTGGTCCTGGATCCATCTTGTTCACTAAACTGAATCTATGGACGCCTTTTTCAGAAGCACAATGTAAACAAACGACGCCTGCGTTGGATGCTCGCACTTTCATGTTGGCATAGCTTTCCTTGCAAACACTACAAACTTTCAAATTAGACAGAGCATCAATGTGTCGGTGGAAGTACTGCATTGCAACGTGAAAATAATCTCCAAAAATGTTGCTAAAGTGGTGGTGGGCTAATGACGTGGATGGAAATCCATGCTCGAAGAGTGTTTGTTGAGGTCTACAGCCACCCATTGTTGAGGCACCTTCACTGGGAAGGTTGTGTGGAAGTTGGAAAGGGATGGGGGTGCAGGACTATAGAAGTGAGCATGTTCATTCAATGAGCTCGGCAGCAATTGTAGTGCATCCACTTGACCAAGTGGGGTCAAGCAAGGACGAACAACAATGACTCTTTGCTGCAAGTATTTGGCTCGATGACTTGCACAAATATGGTCTCTATGCTGCACATAATAGAGTTGGTTTCTATGGCATTTTTCTGCCATTTTTCGGTTCACACTTGATGTAGGGCTGGAACTTGAACAAGGTTGAGGAGCCTATAACCATAATATGAGGAGAATAATAAAATGCTTGCAAAAACCAACTTAAAGAAAAATGGCATAACTAAAGAGGTCAAGCCAATCGAATATGAAATAGTATAGCCAAAGCTAGAGAACAACACTCAACAATTCCCTATGGAAAACAACATAAACTCTATGACATTAACTATTCTACTGTGTTGCAACCATTGACACAAAACGAAAGCCATAAATGAAACAATGTTGGTTTCAATAGTTTCCCAGATGGAAAACCCACAAAATAGAAGAATCCATAGTAACAAAACCATGCGAAAAAAACAAAAAAAACCCGCACGTGCACAAATTCTTTTTTCAATAGTGCCTTATGGAGAACAACCAAAGCATACATATATGCATATGTATACGTAAATGTATCTATGCATATGTAATGTATTTTCGATGGAAACTGTAATGAAGGGAAGGTACGATGCATTTTTTGAAGGAGAGTGTAATGCCGCTGTTGCTTATGCTTATGCATCGTTCCTTCATTCTAGTGTCCATTTAAAAGAACTTCACTTTTTTTATTGTGTATGCATATATACATATACATATACATATGCATATATTATGACGAAGACAATAAAGTTCTTGCAAATGCCAACTTAAAGAGCAACAGTGTAGCTAAAGAGCAGATAGGAAATATAAAATGAAACACAACAAAAGAAAGCTTGCTCTCCACCCTACCATATTGGGTCATGGAGCCCCATGGGCTCTCACCAAACCCCCAAGCAAGAACATACATTGTCCACCACTTCGATCAATGGTGAAACCAATGTTTCTTATTACACTTAATATACAACCTATCATTCTAACAACTCCTTTTTGAGCCTGGAAGAAATAATAACTAAAAAGGTGCATCTAACTTCAAATACCTATATATCGGTGAACATTTTATTTTGCAAGAACATATGTAGGAATTGCATGCCCTGGATGCATTTGTAGGAATCTATTGCATAGATATATATACACACAAAAAGAATGTGTGGGAATGTATGTATGTGGAATTACATACAGAGAATAGGTATACTGTTTGCCACTCTAATAAATACAGAGATAAATGTTTAATATTACACTTAACATACAACCTACCACACATACAAATGTTATGTGCATCTAATCTCACAAATATGCATAATTGTACACACATAAAATAATATGAAACACACCAAAAGAAGGCCTGCTCTCCACCCTACCATATTGGGTCATGGAGCCTCATCGACTCTCACCAAACCCCTGAGCAAGAAGATACATTTTCCACCACTATGATCAATGGTGAAACCAATGTTGCTTATTACACCTAATATAGAGCCTATCAATCTAATAGTTCCTTTTTGAGGCTGAAAGGAATAATAGCCAAGCCTTGGCAACTGACATCATGCATTGGATGCATATGTAGGAATTTGTTGCTTGGAAATATAAAACCATGCACAAAAAAAGAAAAGAAAAAAACCCACACACGCACAAATTATTTTTTCAACAGTGCCTTATGGAGAACAACCAAAGCATACATATATGCATATGTATATGTAAATGTATCTATGCATATGCAATGCATTTTCGATGGAGAGTGTAATGAAGGGAAGGTACAATGCATTTTTTAAAGGAGAGTGTAACGTTATTGTTGCTTATGCTTATGCATCGTTCCTTCATTCCACCCTCCATCTAAAAGAACTTCAATTTTTTGATTGCATATGCTTATATACATATACATATACATATACATATACATATACATATACATATACATATGCATATATTACGATGAAGAAAATATAGTGCTTGCAAACATCAACTTAGAGAGAAAAAATGCAACTAAAGAGCAAATAGGAAATATAAAAACACAACAAAAGAAGGCATGCTCTCCACCCTACCATATTGGGTCATGGAGCCGCATTGGCTCTCACCAAACCCCCAAGCAAGAACATACATTGTCCGCCACTTCAATCAATGGTGGAATCAATGTTTCTTATTACACTTAATATACAACCTATCATTCTAACAACTTCTTTTTGAGGCTAAAAGAAATAATAACTAAAAAGGTGCATCTAACTTCAAATACCTATATATCGGTGAACATTTTGTTTTGCAAGAAAATATGAAGGCATTGCATGCCATGGATGCATTTGTAGGAATCTATTGCGCAGATATATATACACACAAAAAAAATGTGTGGGAATGTATGTACGTGGAATTACATACAGAGAATAGGTATATTGTCTACCACTCTAATAAATACAGAGATCAATGTTTAATATTACACTTAATATACAGCCTACCATACATACAAATGTTATGTGCATCTAATCTCACAAACATACATAAATGCACATATGGAAAATAATATGAAACACACCAAAAGAAGGCTTTCTCTCTACCCTACCATATTGGGTCATGGAGCCTCATGGGCTCTCACCAAACCCCTGAGAAAGAACATACATTGTCCACTACTATGATCAATGGTGAAACCAATGTTGCTTATTACAACTAATATAGAGCCTATCATTCTAATAGTTCCTTTTTGAGGCTAAAATGAATAATATCCAAGCCCTAGCAATCGACATCATGCATTGGATGCATATGTAGGAATTTTTTTCTTGGAAATATACACACTAAAAAAGTATGTGTAGAAATGTATGTACGTGGCATTAGATGTAGAAAATATACATATATAGATGAATGGAAACATATAGATATACATATGTATTGATACATGTGTTGAATAGGGTGATCAAACTTCAACCTTCAGAGAAGCTCGCAATCCTGGCTCACAGCTCTGATAATAGCTAAAGCCAGAAAAGAATGCCCAACAATGCCTTATTGAAAATTGCGAAGACTTTTTCTACCTCTTTTGAGGTTTTAAATGGAAGGTGTTATTACAACCATCACCACTACACAGAAACCATACAAAAATTAATGTTGATTCCAAGAGGGCGAGCTTCTGTGAAGGTGCAAGTCCAATCATCCATTGTGAAGTTTCTATGAAGGTGGTTGCAGGTTATTTTGTGTTTTTTGCATGGGGCAATGATTCTAAAAACAATACAAAAGTCTTGGTAATGGCACAATTGATCGGAGTGATGGAAAATGTATGTCCCCTATGTGAAGATATGTATGTATGTCATAGTAGATGCAAACAACATTGATTCCATAAGGCATTGTTGATTGTTGTTCTCTAGCTTAGGGTAGTATACTATTTCATTTTTGATAAGGTACTGTTGAGACAAGGTAGCAAACTATTTGAAAAAATGTCTCAAAGAAATGGGGTCTCATGGTGATGGAATTCCATGACAAGCAAATTCCCTGGATTGACATGGCATTCCATCACCATGAGACCACATTTCTTTGAGGCATTTTTTCAAATAGTTTACTACCTTGTCTATGCTACCACATTTTTCATACATGTCTACCAAAGAATTTTATCAAATAGTTCACTGTCTTTCTACTATGGCTAAGAGCCTACAACAAGTGCTTTCAGACAAGCGATGGATGCTTGGAAAAAATCTACCAAAGCATAATAGTAAGCAAAATCATAGAAAAGGTGGTGAACTGGTAGTATGTGATGGATGCTCCCATGTTTTACAAATGAGGGGTGAGATCAATTTATAGGCTCCTTGAATACAATTCAATGGCCAAGATTGATTTCAAATCAACAACAGAGATTACAAAATAAAACCCTAATTAGGTTTTGTCACAACTAACTACCTCTCGACCAATGAGGATATTACATTTGGGGACACTTGTCCTTCTGCTAAATATAAACCAACAATAAAAAGTTGTTGCATTATGAAGTGTCGGGTTCATTGAACCTAGACATGCTAGCTTGGAACAATTTGATTGGTTGGAACATGATGAGGCACCATCTCAATGTGCGCCTTTGCTTGTGCCTTGCCAAGATTGGGAAAACTTTGCTTGTGCCTTGCCAAGATTGGGTAGACTTTCTCTTAAATTAGACATGTTGATTTTCCTTCCAAGAGAAAATTGAGAGACATTATATTAGAGGGGCACAACACGATCCCATAGGCTCAGACGAGAAGTTTCTAAGCGTCACGGTGTCTGAGTATCATCATGCTGAAGTTTGCAGCCATTTTGCACTTTAGACTCTTAAGGGATTCAACCGGTTGAACGTAGCTCAGAGTGATTCGAAACATTTGGGTGAGAAAGAGGACCATGTCTAGCATAAACATACCCACTCAGACGTGTTGGGATAATTAGTTTGGCCACATGAGTTGTAGAATGAAAGTTGCACCACTTTGCAACTTTGCATTACTTGCATTTGACAACTTTTTTCCCAAGAGAAATCTCACCGCCATAGGAAAAAACCTATGAGATAGCAAAAACAGAGAGAGGTTATTGTAGAGGGGCACAACATGATCCCATAGGCTTACAAGAAGTTTCTAAGCATCACAGTGTTCGAGTAACATCATGTTGAAATTTGTAGCCATTTTGCACTTTAGACTCTTAAGGGATTAAGCCGGTTGAACGTACCTCAAAGTGATTCGACGTGTTTGGGTGTGAAAGAGGACCATACCTAGTGTAAAAATACCCACTCAGATGCATTGGAACAGTTATTTTGGTCACATGAGTTGCAGAACGAAAGTTGCACCACTTTACAACTTTGCACTACTTGCATTTGACAACTTTTTCCCCAAGAGAAATCTCGTTGCCATAGGAAAATGCCTCCGAGATAGCAAAAAATGAGAGAGGTTATTGTAGAGGAGCACAACATGATCCCATAGGATATTTTAAGAAGTTTCTAAGCCTCATGATGTTTGATTAATGTCATCCTATCTCATCCTATGCCCAATAAAATCTTGAATCAAACCCATAATCATAGCTTTCTTGATATTTAATTAACATCTTCTTATCCATCTAGATCATTCACATGTCTCTACCCATTTATCTATCTCTATCTCTATCTATAGATCTAATCATTTATCCTTTCTTCTATCCTACTCATCATACTAACAATTCTATCCAAGTATCATGACATACACACAAATATCCATCTCATCCTACAACAACTCATTATTATCATCATATATCATACATCTTGCATAATCATCATTATATCATCAAAAATACAAATAAATAATTATATCCATATATCATACATCCTACATCTACAAATCATTAGTCACATCCTAATATCACATCATCGCATAATCTCACATAACATCACAAACCATAGCATAACATCATAAGATCATATATCATCACATCATAGAATCATTAAATGCATACATCAAATCATATAGAAATTACATACATGCATACATCCATAACATAACATAAAATCATAATCACGGTCCCATAAAGTCTGCATCTCATATATCATCGAATACATATGTCATTTAATACAAAAGAATATACAATGAATGGGTGTACAATAGGCTATCAAGAGCCACTAATATATGCAATACACCATCAAATAATATGTCTACAAGGTATCTATACATCAAAATATAATCAAAGACATAGCTACATCGAGTTACCCCTCTCCTCCTAACCTAAAGAAGGAGAATGATGAGGTACACCTTGCTGTTCCTTCCCTCTTGACTACTGTACCTATCCTAATACACCTGGTTGTCATGCTAGTCCTCCTGATGGTCTTGCCTATGATGGTGGCTAGATAAACAATTAACTACTCTTCCATTGGATCTCCCCAATTGTCTGGCCACTATACAAATAGAAAATCGGGGTTGTCTCCTCCTATGTGGCACCACTACCTCATATAAGGTCTGATAGTATGTGGCCTCCTAGGTGAGTACTCTCACCTCTCTCAAATGATCTGCCATATGAACTACAACTCCCTATCTTGTAGCCTCTAGCTATTTTCTTCGGGCCTAATCTGTATCTCTCTTAGCTATAATATGAACTAACTGAGCCTCTACTTGCTATCAATGAGCTATCTCTACATCCCACTCTACTATCTGTTGCACTATCTAAAAAGCTAGGGTATCCATATCTACTCTATATCCATCCTACTCTCTACAAGCCTGATCTCACTCAGTGAGAGCTACTCACAGCCTGACATTATCAGGATCTGCACCCTTGGGCATTTGATCATCTCCTCTGGTTTCCATCACAGGTATAATCACCTGTTGGTGTCCCTAGTAGTGATCCTCCATCTAGGTGGGTGAAACTCAAGGGTCTCTGTGGGACCCAACAAGCATCATAATCATCTATGACCCCTAGACCCTCGACCCCATTTTCCCAGATCCACTGTAATGGCATCAAATGTAGAAAATATATAACCACAATTTGGGGCATGACCATGGCCCCCCACTCAACAATCTCCCTTTACATGCGTGCAAACATGGCATGCTAGTCAAGGGTGGGCACATCTTGTGCCTCATCAAACTATCTCCTCACTCTATCTAGTAGATATTTCTCTAGTATGGTAGATGAATATCATCATCGATCCATGCCTCACAGTGAAGCCATGGTCTCCATGTGAACTTGTCCATCTCATATATAATCCACCGCTAGTAGTCAAGGTCCCCAAGTTGACACAGTGTCAAGAAAGTGCCATATTTGTATACAGATGGGTCACCTATTACTTGGGTTGCCTCTCTAATGGGTCTCGTGATAGCTATATGCTCCCATGCCTAGATGTGAAGTAGTGTGGCATCAATAGATAAATTGGCAGCCGATTGATAAAATACCTAGTAGATATCATGGTACAAATGTGTGGGAATGCATCATGTGCCCCATGCATAAACTCGACCATCTTGCAACATCATCTCTAGGATGTAACCCCATCCCACTGAGAACCATCTAGACCATCGAATAGGTATGATCTTCCCACAAATGAGCTATGCTACCACCAAGATAATGTCATCAACCACACCAATGTATGATCACAAATCAATTTGATTGTTGTTAATGTCAAGCTCATCAATGAACAAAAATCTCTCTAGAGCCTCAACATCGAATAATAGACCATATGTAATCCTTGCACCCTCAATAGGAATCCTTAGAATGCGCTACACATCCTTGAGAGTGATGGTGGCCTCACTAGTGGGTAATTTGAAAGAAGGTGTCTCAGAATGCCATCTCTCAACTATGGTAGTCATGAAATCTCGATGAAAGCTCGGTGAGCTTAGATCTTCAACATGTATGCAATATGAAACAATCTAATGGCTTTGAGAAACTCAACATCCATCACACTCAATTGGGCCATCCAGTTAAGAACTCATGATAATCGCTCCCTAAAAAAAATAGGATCAAGTACAACCTACCAACACAATTCCCACAATGCTAATTTGTCATTTAAAAAAAAATCTCTTTGCAAATCCTTGAATCAAAAGCGAGCTTTTTTACAAAAGCGTCATTTTGTCATAAGCAGGATCTTTTTCAAAAGTGTTGTTTTACCATTTCAAAAGAATTTTTTTTTGCAAACATGTCACTTGACCGTAGTGAAAATTGAACACTTTTTCATAAGCAACATTCTTTTCAAAAGCGTCACAATGCAATAAAATGCGTTGCGTTGGTGTTCAAAAGCGTCGATTCTAAATCGATGTGTTTGAAGACCTAGCTTCTCCTAGCATTTATGATACATATAACTATGTGCAAAAGTGAACAGGTTAGATAAATATCATGATATCTACTTCGACATGCCACTGGAACTGATGAACTTTGTTAGTGTGGTGTGCAACTCGAGGAACAAGTGCCATCTTTGCAATAGCTCTGTAGCAAAATCTCATCCTAGGCTTTGAAAACTATGAACTCTCAAGGTGAAAATGAGGAGAAAATGACCCCCATGGGCCTATATATAGACCTCGAAACCATATATTTCATTCCTCCTACCCTCTTCATCCCATTTTCTTCCATTCTTGATCTTCCTGATTTGTTTCCTTGTCACCTAGGACTTGATTTTTCCTTCTCTTCTTCACTGAACCTATCTCATCATCTTGTCATGAGCTTGAATTGAAAATTATTTTTTCCAATCGACCTCGTGAGGGGGTAGCCTACCATCCTCCCATCATTCCTTAATTCGTTGGGGCATAATGGGGTATCCAAATTTTTTAATTTTTTTTCAAATCAGTAGCATGTCTTTGAAACAACACAACATATACATTGTCTCAAAGAGGGGCAAAATGTAGACACCTAAAATTGTCTGAACGTATCACTTGTTACTATTTCATCCTTTTTCATCATTTTCTTCATGATCTCCTAATTCATCATTTTTAATTAAATAATTTCTAATTATTTAATTAAATTAATAATTTTCCTCTATTAATTGAATAATTAACATTAATTCGTCTTTTTCATTAATTTTCCTCTTATTCACCTTAATTAAATAATTTGGAATTATTTAATTAATTATTCAAATTTCCCTCCTTTTACTTTAATTAAATAATTTCAATTATTTAATTAATCCCTAATTTGCTTCTAATCCACCTAATTAAATAATTTTTAATTATAATTAAAAAATCTTAATTTCCTTTCATCTCACAATTAAATAATTTCTCAATTATTTAATTAGCTAATTTTCCTCCATCTTGTACATGGTATATTATATTTTAAAAATGGAATAATTCTCTTTTCAAAATCTCTCCCCTCCATAAAATATCCTAAAGTATCTCCCTTCAATCAAGGGATCATCTTTAGTTAACTAAACCTCTCATTCAATCTTGACCATTGATCTCTTGATTTAATCTCCACCCTTGATCTTCATCCTCCAATCTCCACCATTGATCAAACCTTCATGAAATAAATAAAATAAACCTTCTCCTTCATTCAAATTTATTAACAAACTTTTGAGAGCATTAATTGGTGCAGTCACAAATGGAGGGCCCAGATAGGACTGTCCAATCGTGTAGCTTAGAGTCAACACAATAGAAAATAACTCAAGAAATACTCAACAATCATAAATATTTATTGAATCAATAATTAGAAATCTTACATGTATCATATGCCTCATATGCAAAACAATTAGGGTTCACATGCCTACTGCAAGGGCATTACAACATTACATCTAGAATAAGGCCTTATTTTGACCTTTTGATCTAGTTCGAAACCACTTCTATTGTGAACCTATGACCTAATGATTAGTTGCTTTCTATTGAATTAAAAATGATCTTAAATATGATTCTCCAAATCGAAATTTGGTCAGTGTTGACCTCAATGGTTTACAAATCCCATTGAATGATCAAGTTGTTGGAAAATGTGCCTCAATGTTACTGGCATGTAAACTCCTAAAAGAGAAAAGTCGGTGAGACCCTCTGGAAGTCTTATCGACTAGCAGCTGTGTTCTAAACATTTGAAGTGCTCAGGTCACCGAGACTTTGGTTCTGTCTTGCCAATGGGAGTCATCGGCAAGACATTTTGATCGCTATGAAGCTTCAGAGTGACTCATTCCAACAGAGTATGTCTCGCCAAAGTTTTACACATTGGCGACGGATATCATCAGGGAGACGGTATGAAATCCAGAGTGACTCATTCCGATAGCGCTAGTCTCGGTGATAGGTTGGCTCCTGGTGATCGTTGGGAAGACTCTTGGTTGACGGGTTTGCATTCAGTAAGAACTCTTGCCGATGGATGTGGTCTCGCCGACATGCTAGTGCATTCGATATGACCTCTTGGCAATAGTGTTCCTCTCGCCGATGGGTATGAACATCACTATGACCTCTCACCGATAACGATGATCTTGCTAATAGAGCTACATGAGTTGAACATCGGTGTGAAGTCTTAGCGATAGCAATGGTTTGGCCGATGGTTCTGCAGTGGATATCGATGTGATGTCTTAGTGATAGAGTGAGTTTGGGTGATAGGTTTGAACTCGATAAAAATCTTGGCGATAGTGGAAATCTTGCTGATAGATCTGCTCAAGATGGGTTTGTGTTTGGTATGATGTCTCACCAATAGCGGTGGTCATGCCGATGGTTCTATGATTGGGCATTGTAGCATCGGGGAGACACAACCTAGTGTCTCACCGACATGTGATACTATTTGAACGCCTTGACCAAATGTCTATCCTATGTGGTTTGTTTTTGACCAATCAGAGAAGCAGAATGTGAACCGCTAGCAGTTGGACTATCGTGACCATTCTTGTGAGGAAGATCAACAGACCATGAATGACATGGATATACTCTATAATTGAAGATGATGATCAGTTTGGTGAACAGTTCGATGAGTGACAGTGTTTTTTGATTGAATACAGATTGATCTGTGTAAGTTCGTTGGATGTTTCTGAGAGAATTTTTGTACAAAGTTGATCAGGAAATTATGCTACTGTAAATTGACATCAGAAGAGAATTCTATACTCTGTATGTAATTTTGTTTACTGTAATACAAAGAGGTTTTTCTTGGTGTGGTGGGTTTTTCTCTCGTAAGGGTTTTCCCACGTAAACTTGGTGTTCAATTATGTATGTTCATTTATTTTTTCTGTTATTCCTTTCAAGCGTATCTTAATTGAGCTGTAATTGCAAAATTTAAAGTCATATCTGCATTCTTCTATGAGGTTTTGACGTTAGGAGAGTTTGTTTTGCACCTTAGCTTTCCTTACAAGTGGTATTAGAGCCTGTCCAGTTGTGTTATCCTTTGTAGGTATGTTGGTTT
>VDFB02315650.1:0-42976 GCA_007258455.2 Sequoia sempervirens | reverse complement strand
TATGTTGTCTTTGTCGATGGCAAACCTTTGTAGTCTTATCAAGGAAAATCTTTTAAAGTGGAATTATAGATGCTCTTTGATATATTGTCTTTGTAGATAACAAATCTCTCTAGTCTTGTTAATGAAAATCTCTTAAAGTAAGATTATATATGTTCTTTGGTATGTTGTCTTTGTAGATGATAGATCTTTCTAGTCTTGTCAAAAAAATACAAAGATTCTCAAAGATCTCATAGCTCAAACCACTAACATCCAAGCTCAATTATAGGCACATGAATCCAAATAGGATATCTATGCCATGATCATCATGACTCTTGTTAACAATACTAAGATCCTTTCCACTCTTCATGACACCTTGCATAATGAGGGTTTTTGAACCAAGTCAATCATCACAACATCAAGAACATCCAACTCATTATAAGCAGACTAGTTGGTTGTAAGGGCATTTTTATAGAGTGGCCATTTGTTGAAGAATTCAAATTATAAATTTCATGTCATGGATGGTCCATGTTTCTACCCTCAATGAATTTTTGGTTTTTGACTTTATTGTCTACTACATATTCTCATTTGTATCAACTTTTCTATGGCACACTATGTTTAGTAGCACCCTCAATGTTATTATTATAATACTACTATTTGTTTCCCACAATTTCTCTATCATACTTCACTTTAATTATTAATATACAATTTTACTTAAAAAACAAAAAAACATTAAATTGTGTAAATTTTGTACCGTAATAAAAATATATTCTTAATAATTTCAATTCCATACCATCCTAGAATTACATAAAGTTGAAAACAATTTAAAATTTATTTTTTTATTAAAAAAATTGATTACAATATCATGGAATTAAAATATTTCCATGTTGTATAAACTCATAATGCTATTGTCATTATTGTTTTTCCATAAAAAAAGAGAGATTCTCAATTTCCAATTATTTCCATGTGATTTAGCTACCTTGGATACCAAACAGATCTATGGACCGTGGCAAGGATATAAGATCTTCCCACGCAAATTTACAATGTACATTGGCAATATAAACTGGGAATATATTCCGGCGTTCCAAGTATTTTTGATAACTAATCTTAGAAACCTTATAAATTTACAAGATCTTAACTATTCTATACCATGATAAGAGCTGAATAAAATTTACCCATGAACACCGAATACCCTGACCTCCCCCCACTAACCAGGAATATTCAATTTTACTTTGGTATATCCGTGAATAGGTACTATGGCGGAACCTTTTTTACCAAGGTGATGGGTGCATCAAACCTCGAATTTACTGTCAGTTCATTTGTAAGGGAAAGTGTACATCCACTGGCTGGAATGAATCTGCACCTTACACGTCAGGAAACATCATGTCTGACGAATTTATCTTAAATTTTCGCTTTTGACAAAGTATAAGGAATTCATGTTTACTAAAGCAATTGACTGTCTCCAAAATTTATTTTAATTCAGACCAACTCATTGACTAAATCAAGCCATTGTTTGACTACCAGCATATTTATCTTCTCCAACATATAGGAGAAAGGGAATGTGGTCTTGACACCATAGTAACACACTAGCAGCTGGCATGGCCCAACAGGTGGGTCACAAATTCACGATCTTTTAGGTCAAAAAACGTTTGTTCAATGCAGTCAAGAAGCCTAGGATGAGAGTACATTGCAGTTTGGTAGGGACAATGTCAAGGAGTAGGACCACAGAACCGGAAGGAGGATTACCGAAAATAGAGACTATTTTAAGAAATAAGCCCATATGACCCTCGATTTCACTGCATCTTTGTCTTTATAGAATACCCACTAGCGCACTTGGTCTGCTTGGGTTCTGCTCTTTGCAACTGGCGTGGTGGATGTTTGGGCTATCTGGGTTGTTTGGCATTCTCGCGGGCATCAGTTTTTTTTTCGGTACCGTTACTGCCCAATATGCCATTTTTGCTTCCTTCCAAATGCCTACGCATTCTGAGCAATCCCAATGCCTTGGTCTATCAGGGCAATCACACCTA
Source organism: Sequoia sempervirens (assembly GCA_007258455.2). Lineage (NCBI taxonomy): Eukaryota > Viridiplantae > Streptophyta > Pinopsida > Cupressales > Cupressaceae > Sequoia > Sequoia sempervirens. The sequence goes on along the minus strand of VDFB02315650.1, from coordinate 40,973 downwards.
CCATGTATCCAGTTTTGGTGCGTAACTACATTGATCTTGATCTCTTGTCTGCTGAATGGAGCTCATGGGTATGGTTCCATGGCTTCCATAACAGCATCGTTTGGAGAAGAAAGCATGTTTTGCGCCGTTGGAGCCAGTGGGAAACAGCAAGTCATGTGTTGGGGTAAGAACAGTAGTTCGCCAGCTACAGATGCCACTTCAGGCCCATCTCTGGCTGCTCTTTCAGGAGGAAGAGAATTCATCTGTGGACTCATGGTCAGCACTTTCTATCCTATGTGCTGGAGGAGCAACCAAACAGGTACTAATCTTGTCCCTTTGAGTAGCCAAAATAGGGGGTACTCATACATTGCATCAGGTCAAAACCATGTCTGTGGTATTAGAAACAGTTTGGATGCATATCCTGGCATGGTAGACTGTTGGTCTATGCAAGAAAAATCACCTAAAACGTCCTCTTCGGTCTCATTCAGCCCACCTTCCAATCTCTCCCTGAAATCCGTTGTTGCAGGGGATGACTTCACCTGTGGATTGGATCAAGAAGGAATCGCAATCTGTTGGGGGTCACCATCTAACAATATAACTACCCCTCCTCAAGACAAATTTGAGAGCCTTGTCTCCGGGAGCAACCATGTCTGTGGCATCTTGAAAGAAACTGCATATGTCAAATGCTGGGGTGAGTCCATGAATCAGGGAATCCCTTATCAGCAAACTAGGTATATGGCCCTGGCAGGAGGTGCAAAGCATTCGTGTGGAATCCGCACAGATAATCATGCAGTAGAGTGCTGGGGAAGCTTCAATCAGTCTTCCATCCCGAGAGGCGTGGGATTTCTGGCTATAGCTGCCTCCAATGTTGTGACATGTGGTATTAGGGAAGATAATTTGATAGTGGATTGCTGGGGCAGTTCATCAGATTATGACCCACCTTTACAGCTTTGCAGTCCTGGATTATGCAGTAGTCAGCCTTGCCTAGTAAATCATTTTCTCTTCAACGTGAGTGTTCTTGGATTGCCAGATTTGATGACGGTATGTCTGCACAAAGAAGAACATATATGTTCCCCTTGTGCAGAGAATTGCCCAAGTGGTTTTTTTCTCTCCAATCCTTGTACTCAGACTTCTGACCGCGTCTGCACATCTTGTTCACTGTGCCAAAACAGCTCTTGTCAAGCAGTCTGTGCAAATGGTTCTCATAGACCTTTCTCTGCACACACACCATTGAATTCGCAGCAGCAAGAACAGCCAAATCCTGTACAGCAAAAGCAGCCGCATATGACCCTTGCAACAATTCTAGGGGTATCCATTTCGGGTGTGTTTCTTTTAGCATTTATTGTATGCTTTGTTCCCTGTTTAATCAGGAGGAAAAGGGGGCAAAGCCAATGGATTTTTGGCAAACGGAAACTGGGTACTGAAAACCAACAAAATCATAATTCTCAAACATCTTCGACTGCAATTACAGCTCCTTGGCTTACGGCCAATGACTTGATCCGTATGCAAGCTTTCCGTCTTGCAGAACTTCGGGATGCTACAAATGGATTTAAAGAGTTTAATGAATTGGGTAGAGGAAGCTATGGATTTGTCTATAAAGCTGTTCTTCCCGATGGAAGACAGGTTGCTGTAAAAAGAGCCAATGCAGCGCGGAGAATTCATAGCAACAGTCGTGATTTTGAAGCAGAACTTGAAGTTTTATGCAAACTTCGCCACGGCAACCTGGTTAACTTGTTGGGCTATTGCGAAGAGATGGGGGAACGGCTTCTTGTATACGAATTCATGCCACATGGAACTCTTCATGATCATTTGCATGGAGGCCTCTCTCCACTCAGCTGGAATTTGAGATTGAAAATCTCTATACAAGCTGCACGAGGAATTGAATACCTTCATAAAGATGCATTGCCTCCAGTTGTTCACAGAGATATTAAGCCCTCCAATATTCTTTTGGATGCAGAATGGGGAGCTAGAGTTGCAGATTTTGGATTAGCAATATCTGGAGATAAAGGTCTTCCATCTCCTATGCATGAAGGTGATGCTGTATATATTGATCCAGATTATTATAAATCTCAGAGTTTTACAGAGAAGAGTGATGTATACAGCTTTGGTGTGGTTTTGCTTGAGATTCTCAGTGGGAGAAAGGCATATGATACAAGCTTTGATCCACCCAACATTGTGGAATGGGCAGTACCCCTGATTAGCAAGGGAAAGTCAGGGATCATTCTAGACCGTATTGTGGATTTGCCAAGAAACATAGAGCCCTTGTTAAGAATGGCTGATATTGCAGAACTTTCTGTTAGGAATGTTCCAAATGAAAGACCGACCATGTCAGATGTGGCTGCATGGTTAGAACAATTGTCCAGGAATATCTCATGGTAAAATTAATCAATCCCAACAGTTTTGAGCTTTCTTCGAAGTTTGAAGGTCCTTTCTTTGAGATCCTTTTGCTCCAATCTTCAAAATTCAGTTTCCATAACCTGGTATTGTCATTCACTTGCTCTCTCCTTTTCCAGACTTTTTACCAAAAAATGCACTGTGCTTTTCACCAGTCTTATTGTGTAGAGTTTGATTTTTTGGATTCTTTCTTCTTCACAAATTAAATGGACTGCACTGTTCTTGAAGCAGTTTTTCAGACCAAGAGCAGTAAGCTGTTTATTGTAATTTTTGAGTTTGCGTGAGGAACTGACATATTATGTCATTTGTACTAAAATGGTACACCTTGTATGAATTCTGTGCATTCTGTCCATTTGAATTTATATAGCATGCATCTTTTTGTAACAGATAACTAGAGTCTCCGTTCATTTGATCTGTAGATTAGTAAATTTGAAGCACACCAGAAAAAGCTCTCTGATTATTTGTAAACTCTACCTCGTAACATGTGCTGCACACTCACATTCTTCTTCTGCAAGTTGTCTCCCAAATGAATACATTTAGACTCTCTAACTTTATGCAACAAAAAAGCAGTACAGGCTAATTTTATTCTCAGTAAAGGCTATTGGCCAAATTCCATGCCCTGGCTGATGCTTGTTACTTGGATTTTTATACCTTGAACAACAGACACTGCATATTTTATTCAATGTTTTCTTTTGTTTATCTCGATCCCTGATTCTATGGTTGCTGCCAAGTTACCATACGATATGGCATGGATACTTCCATACAGAATACACGCAAATCTATAACAACAGATGAAAAAACGTGCTCCAGATGTTCATTGTATGTTCGTTTCTTATCGCACTTTTTGTTTCTTATCACACTCTTTCACACTTTAATTCCAAACTTTCATCATTTTATCTGGTTGATATTTGTTTCTTTGTAGGAGGCATTTACTGACAAGGGTCCGTTTTGAACATTGATGCCCTTATCCATTTTCTCCATTTTTTGTTTTATATACCTTCATTAATATTGTTCTTTCATTTATTTCCCATTTTAAATGCTGCAATATATGACATTGTATTCACCTTTATTGCATTTTGGTATTGATACTTAGTGCTTTGATTGGATTGAATACTTTCAACACTGTTTTAATCTATAACAGACCCCAAGCTTTATAATGTCAGAAATGAGAAATTATTTTGAAGGTATTAATGTCTTGGCAATAAACCCAAAATTGACCAGCTTTTCACCAACTGTGAGTAGACATAAAATAAAACATAGAATATGATGAAATAATTCTATTTTTTCAATTAATACCAGGCCACTGATTGAATATGTCCCAGATATTACTGTATCTATCCAGATACGGTCTGGATGCAGCACTGCCTATATGCTCTGTATACAGGTATGGTATGAAACATTTTGGCATTATCAGATACACATCCGTGAAGTTTCCTATGCAATGTAGAATCAAATGCACAAATAGACATGGGTTAGAAAGTGATGCCCTAGAGTACCCAGTGACTCAGGGCTTCTGACATATCATTCTACAAAACTCTGAAAGGATAAATATTGTTGTTGAAGAATTAAGACATGTTTTCATTTTGATCTTTGAATTTCCAATTGTGTCATCAAATTCTGTTACTTTTGGTTTACAATTGAATTTATATTCAACGGAGATGTCAATTGAAAACTTTGAATAATGGTAGGACTGTGTTTTGCTTCATCCTTCATGCCTGTCTGCTCACTGGTTGAGTTATTATGAATGGAAATGGATTTTACTTTTTTAACATTAACAAGTTTCTTGCTTCTGACATTTCTTGGTTATGAGTTTGTTTATGGTCTGTGAAATTTGCCTTTGGCAACTTTTTCTGTTTAACATTTTATAGTTTTACTTCTTTCTTTTCTAATCTGTAAAAGTCAATTGTAATGGCTTGCAGCTTCTTATATTTAGTGATAAACAAGAAAAAAAACATCTTTGGTTTCCTGAGTACTTGAAATTTATGTAACATAACTCATAATAAGTTATGTACCAGCTATTGGCAGTGGCATAGCTGAGGTCCATATTTTCAATGTCCATGCTTGTCTTATGATGTTCTTCATATCATTTAATAAATGTGACAATGAAGCCATTAACCATCATGTCTTTTCCGCTCAAGATGTCACTGAATACCTCCCATTACTAATATGAATTGGAAAAGGTCCAAGTTACTCCCAAGTTTGGTCATGGGATCTAAATCCAGGATTATGAAAATTGATCAATATATACATAAATATACAGAATTCCCCTTGTGGGCTTCAATGAGGGGACTCTTATACACAAATTTGGCATGTAGCTTGCCTCTGGCCCAAAAAGAACCTTTTACCTTTTAGTATGCTTCCATTTCTGATTTGCCAATTTATGTCTCTTCGTGCCTTTTTGAAAATCATTTATAAGGTGAGTGTTCCTTGTATGTATAAGTACCTTATATTCTTCTATGTATGAGTGCCTTCTTTATGATGTCTTCCTAAGTTTTGACCATATTTTAATTTTCTTATGCATTCTATCATTCTAGCTACCACAGGGATAATGAAAATGTGACTCCATTTATCTTGCCAAGATTTGTTGCTGCAAGTGCATTTCTTCATCATTTCATTTTCTGACTTTTAATTTTTTATGCATTCTATCATTCTAGCTAGCACAGGGATAATGAAAATGTGACTCCATTTATCTTGCCAAGATTTGTTTCTGCAAGTGCATTTCTTCATCATTTCATTTTCTGACTTTTAGTTTTCTTATGCATTCTATCATTCTAGCTACCACAGGGATAATGAAAATGTGACTCCATTTATCTTGCCAAGATTTGTTGCTGCAATTGCATTTCTTCTTCATTTCATTTTCTGAGACTAATTTTGCAATGCAGTCAAGAAAAAAACCACTTTTGCCCTCCTGGGCACTCAAAATGCATGAGAAGTTCTGTACCGGCTATTGGCGATGGCATACCCTAGGGTCATGTTAAAGTTTCTCATGCTAGTCTTATGGTCATCATAAACATGACAATTAAACTGTTTTTTTCATGTCTCTGCCATACTAAACATCATTGACTTCCTCTGTTAGAATTCAGCAGTAATGATTGTCAAGGTTTAAACCCAGGAGTATAAAATTTGAACAATGTATTAGATAAAATTAAATGGAAAGAATTGCCCTAATGGGCTTTTACAATGATGTCTCATATGCCAAATTGGTATCTGGTCTAGTTGTGACCTTAAAGTCAAACTTTTACCTTTCAATGTGTTTCCATTTCTGGTTTGCCATTTATGACCCTTATCACCTTTATGGAAAATCATTTATGAGATGAACTCTTTGTATGTTTTCTTTACGATGTCTTTAGTTGTAAGTTTTAACCATCTTTCAATTTTCATAGGTATTATATTGTTCTCATACCAAGGGGATAATTAATATGTGAACTTGCATTTACCTTGCCAAGATTTCTTGCTGCAAGTACATTTCTTCTAATGTTTATCTCTCCTGAAACTAATTGTGCAATGCCATCAAGAATATCCATAAATAATGTCCCCTTCATGGAATTCATCATGATTTACTTCTGCCTCTCAATTATCCAAAATGGATTTGCTCAATACGACTGTTTTCCATTTCTATCTTTGCCAGTTCTGAATGTTGTATATGTTGGAGTCTTCAACGCATTTTAGGGTGACCTTTCTTGTTGGCAGGGAAAATACCCCTCTGGGATCTAAAGTGTGAGAGGGTGACCTAAGTGAGCAAGCTGAACTGATACACAAGCATTGACTTCTCAAGGGGTTTTTTCTTGCCAATTATTCTTTAGGAAACTTCAGCTCCACGATTCTGTTGTAAAGTTATCAATGGAATTTTAAACAGTTTCATTATCTAATATTTATGGTGCATTACATGAGGCCATTTAGATATTCCCATGAGAGCTTTACACAAATTAATGTTAATACTACAACTGAAAGTTTTGTGTCCAGAACGTGCAGAATTTGATGCATTGGCACTGAATAACAGTTCAGAACATCCATGAGCTTATGCTTTGTTCAGTTAGAGTGCTTGGCTTTTACTAAATAAACACAATACAAAGAGGTGAGTTCCTTTCTCTAGTTGTTTTAACTTTTGACATTATCTCCACAGGTATTTCTTTTCTTATACCTGAACGGTACAGTGCTCAATCTGCTTACATAACTGACCCTTAAGACTCTACATTCTACACTGCTACTTTGGAAATTTTTGCTTTAGAAAATTATTTATTTTGTTATATGGATTGGAGCTAATGAAGCTCTACTGCCTCTCCATATAAAATACTTCTTGCTACTTCCTAGCATTTTGGAATTCTTGTGTTATGTTTCATGTTGCAGTCCTCCACATGTACTGTTGTCTTCTAATGCTTATTTCTTTCATTCAGTAGATGTTATGATCCTATTATTTTATATTCCTAACTGTAATAAGGATAAGCACTTGTAGGATGCTTAACCTTAAATAATTTTATTTATTCTCTAAGCCAACTTAATTAGCATGAAGAGAAAGGTTCTCCTAAACTGCCATAAGTTTTTATATTGAATTCATATTATTATTTTCTAATTATTAGAGGTCACTTTAATTGTCTGCTATTTTTTTTTTAAATTTTACATTTATTTTTAAGAAATACCATAGGAAGTGGTATCAGAGCTACGATTGGGGCTAAGATATTTTTTTTACCGTAACTTCCAAATTGCTGCAAATTTGGACATGAATTTTTCAGGGTTTTGAGGTATGTAATCAAGGATGCTTCAGGTAAAAAATTAGCTTTATGGGATCATTTTTTTTCAAGCTATTATAATTTTCTTATTTTATTTTAAAATTGTTCTATAGGCTGCAATTTTCAGAAATTTTCAAATTATTTTTACGTTTTTTGGAAGACTCATGAAAAATTTGGTAGGTTCAGTTCTTTATGATTTCTTATTAGAGAAAAAATAATGTAGTAATTTAGTGGTAAAAGTTAGGTCATAAGATTTTATAATTTATTATTTTTCATTAATTTGTTTTATAAGTCACAATTGATGGAATTTTAATTTTATTTGACTTTTTACATTATTAACAAATATCATGAAAATTTAGGTAGGTTTAGTTCTTTATAATTTGTTATTTAAGGAAACATTAATTCTATAATTTACAGGTTGAAGTTTGGTCAAAAGGTAAACATTGCTCATATTTTTTAGAACTTTATAGTTACAACTCTCAACCGGATTCTTTCCTTCTTTACCTAATAAAAAACTTATTAAAAGAACATTAGAAGACATATCATGTTTAGGATTAGAGGGCTTTTTTACAAGTACTAAATCCAATGCCTCTCTTCATTTTCCCTTGCCTAAAATCAAAACAAAATTTCCACTAGGATGTGAAGCAACGATACATTTTATTAAAGATAATTTGTTTGCTCAATTTACAACATCTTTAGACGAGCATTTAGATGGGTTTAAACAAGAACTATTGTTTGAATTGAAGCCCCAATAAAACCGCTCGGGCAAGTACAACCCTAATAGACAAAATCAAGGGATAGGATAGTTTTTCCAAGGTTCAAAATTGAACGTACCTTAAATAGAAATTCTCAAGTTTGATGGTATAGATGTAACTTCATGGATAAATCTCATGGAACAATATTTTAAGCTTCATAATATACTAGAAAATTCAATGGACATAGCCTCACTACATTTAGAATACGAACCTTATCAATGGTGCCAATGGATGTTGAATGCCAAGCAATGCCAAGTGCCTATTTGGAAAGAATTTAGTAAGGACTTAGCAACCTACTATAAACACCCATTGAATGTAAGCTATTTCAACCAACTAACAAATTTAAAATAAATAAAGTTTGCAGTGGGCTATAATGTTTGAGAATACGAGATTGGCGATCTAGGCTTGGAATGTGACACTTTATTAGAGGTTACAGCTTTACATCAACAAACTTAATGATCAAATTAAGAAGGGTGTTTGTTTGTTTGAACCTTGTACAATTAGGAAAGCTATCCGATGAGCATTGCATATTAAGCAACAAAACTCCACCACCAGAAGTTCCACACAAGATCAAACCATAAGATGGAGAGACAAAAATATGACTAACCCTATTGATAGAAAAGTGAACAATTTTAACTCAAAAAAATTAGTAAGCTCCCTCCTCAACAAAATGTAGAGCAAAGAGAAAAATGCCTAACCCTATTGATAGAAACTTGAAAGGGGGACAACTTCTTTAACCATTTTTTTTAGTAAGCTCCCACTTCAACAAGAGGTAGATAAAAGAGAAAACTGCATATGTTGGAATTGTGATAGCAAATGGTCTAGGGGTCATTAGTGCGCTAATAATGAAAAGACTAGTGGTTATTAAGAATGGTGTTGAAGAAGAGGGAGAAATAGCTACAAAAGAACCAAATATAGAATTTGAGCAAGAGAATTCAGAGGAAGAAGAAAGTGTTATTATCTTCCCACATGCATTGTATAGTACAAGCACACCACAAACACTCAAATGATTAGTTATAGAAGAAAGCGAAAGGTGACAATGTTGGTTGATACAAGTAGTAGACACAACTTTGTTGATAGAAGATTGGCTAATGAGCTCAATTTTATTGTGTATTCAATCTCTAATTTTCAAGTCATGATAGCTGATGGGAAACAACTCCCTTGTGGTGGTAAATACCATCATATGAAACTCTCAATGGGATATTATCAGTTACATTCAGAAGTGTTTGATTTTCCAATTGGGGGAGCAAATGTAGTTCTAGGTGTGCAATGGCTTAAACAGTTGGGAATAGTGTATTTCAATTTTCAGGACTTAGTCATGGCTTTTAATACAAATGGACAAATGTATAAACTTATATAGATACAATCACCACAAAGTCAAATTATAAGCTCTCATATGATGGAGAAATTACTTAAGAAAGACTTTTATGGCATAGTTGCACAACCATATTCTGTAGAAACATGATATGTAAAAACTCAAGATTCACTAGAACCTCAAGATATCATTCAACACCATCAATAAAAGTCAGAAATATAAAATTTGGTCAAGGAAATGTTTAATTCAAGCATTGTTTGTCCCAACAAAAGTGCCTGTTCATTTTTAATGATGGTTAACAAGAAGGATGAGTCATGGAGAATGTCCCTAGATTACATCGAACTCAACAAACTCACTCTTAAAGATAAGTTTCTTGTTCATATTATTGATAAATTATTAAATGAATTGAATGATGTAGTGTTTTTTATTGAGTAAGATTTATGTTTAGGTTATCACCAAATTCAATTAAAGGAAGAGGATGTACAAAAGGCTACCTTTAGAACACAAAAGAGTCATTATGATTTCTTAGTTATGCCATTTGGTAATGCTAATTTCAAATCAACTTTTCAAAGTCTCATGAATTCAATGTTCCGTCCATAAATTGGTGTTGGTATTCTCTGATGACATCTTCATCTATGGTAAAACATGGAATGATGAACAAACACAAAAGATTACAGAGTTGTTAAGTCTTGAGGGAAACACTTTTTTAAGGGGGATGGGAATGTTTTGATCCTTATTCTATATTCCTGAGTGTAATAAGAATAAGTACTTGTGGCAGGCTTAACCTCAATAGATTTTTTTATTGGTTTTAGTTATTTCTTAAGCTGACTTAATTAGGGTGAAGGGGGGTGTCACTGCATAGTTATGCTTTTTCTCTGAAACCATCTTAAGTTTTTATGTTGAATTCATATTATTATTTTGTGATTATTGGAGGTCACCCCATTGAAGTGGTCTACTATTTAACTGATTTTTGCATTTATTTCGTCTTTTGAGCAAGCATAATCTGTTTCCTAGTATTTGATTTTCTAATTATATCCAATTCCTCATGATATCTCCCCTCTCAATATATTATGTGCCATAAACATCAAGAGTGACCCAGGTTTTATTGTATGGTATTCATAATGGCCATTGTTCATTTTTACAATGGTAATTATGGTAGTAGTCAAATCAATTTACATTCATAATGCTCTTCAGAGTTGAGCATCATTATATCAATCGTATAATTGTTCCTCATGGTTGCAACGATTAACTATCATTGTTATGGAGTGGCAAGTATGAAAACAACTGCATATGTGTTCCTTTTTAAGTTGTTATTAGATGCCATGAATGAGGCATATCTTTTACATCAAATTCATCCAGGCTTATACCTGGTCTCATCTGTTGGGGTGAGCCAAAGGGGTTGACCAACATAAAGAAAATTTTTAAATACACAGATGGTTATTTTCAAATATATTAAAAATACTTCGACTGGCTAGACATATACAAGCCTCAGATGAGTTTCCTCTTATTTAGGATCTTTAAGAGAGCTTTATCATTGATACTAAGTATCAAAGAATTTTTACACTGGAGCACTGGGCTGGCTACGAAGGGACCCAAAGGCCTTGATCCTTCCTGCTCGAAGCACATACTGGTGGTAAGCTGCAGCGGCTGTAGCTCCAACCAATGGACCCACCCAAAATATCCACTGCAAAATACAATATATAAATCAATATGAAAAGAAGTTATAAGCAGTCACATATGACGCTTTTCCATTTTTAAACTTGATAGGGATTTGGATGTTTCTGTGTGTGTGCTTTTGTGAATCAGGGGTATGATCTCCCGAGATCTAAAATGGCAGAAAGAAAGAAAGATATAATTATAACATTGTTAATATTGATAATTAATGGATCCAAAGCTGGTTTAAGTATGTTTTTGTTCATGTTGAAAATCATATTTTGGAGAATTAAAAAGGCCCATCCGAATAAGAATTAAGGAGTTCATAACTGAATTGATCTATATTCAAATCCATATGTGATGCAATTACAAATTGTCAGTGCATCAGCCAACACTATTTACAAGTAAATTGCAAGATAAATGTTATACGAACTTTTTTTTAACTAAATAGAAAATCTATACTACAAACATTATGCATTACCCTAAAATATATGGTCCTTGTAAGTGAACAGTTTACAGTGTCCCTTATATAGAGACTGAAAATTGAAGACTAAAATAGTATCAACAGAGAGGGCCAATGGAATTTTAGTCACAGAGGAGGCATCATCTTCTAAAATCTTAATAATAAAGTAGGCCATGGCTACCTGTTGGGTTTAATGTGGGGTTTAAAGATTTCTACATGGTGATTCTAAATGTGTCAAGTTCTTTTGGGTAATCCACATAAAATAATGAAATATATAAAGAGGTTAACGCAATCAAGGGGCCTGTCATAAGATCCAGATTTTTCCAAAGCAATCAACAGCCATCATAACTTCCTATTCCATTTAGAAATTATATAGGAAACTTCTCAAATGAAATAGGCAAACACAAGCATATCGGTGGTAAGCAGAGTTCAATGTCTAAGTGTTTCTGAGAAAGCTGAGCTTTCAAGAATTAGAAATTATTTTTTCTCTATAGAGTTCAGTGCCTTCACCATTTGCCAAACTAAAAAGGGTTTGTTACCTGCTCTCCCAAGGGTTGTTTACGGCCATAAACAATAGCTGTACCAAAGCTCCTGGCAGGATTTATGCCTGTGCCAGTAATAGGAATGGTGGCAAGATGAACCATGAACACTGCAAACCCAATTGGCAGTGGAGCCAATACCTGAACAAAATCATTATAATAGTTAATTACAAAAAGCAAAAAGAAACACATGGTGATTTCAGAAGGAAATTATCATAAAATCAAGTGCCATGAAAGCCTAATATTATTCTAACCGGGACATGGGAGTCCCTGGCTTTGCGTTTAGGATCTGTGGCAGAAAAGACTGTATAAACCAAGATAAAGGTTCCAATAATCTCAGCCGCAAGGCCTGCTGTCTTTGAATATCCCTTCTGGACAGTGTTTACTCCTCCCCCTGCTGAAACATAAGAGCCCTGCTGAAACCAGTCTACTAGTGCAACGCCACACATGGCTCCCACACATTGAGCCATGATGTACATAATTGCACGGGGTAGTGACACCTTCCGGGCAAGAAAAAGGGCAAATGTGACTGCTGGGTTAATGTGCCCTCCTGCAAGCATAAACACACTTGATTCAGATGTCATAAGAAACAGAATTTCTTTTATAAAAAATGCATAATTCCTGAAGCATGGATTGATCTTCAAATCAATTTTAAAGATGGGACCTAGGATGTATGATGTGTATTATAGGAATATGTTCAATAGTGAGAAGCTCAGCTACCAGTTCCTCACAAGTTCTGTTTTTCCCGTAGCGTGGATTGACCTTACAACTACTCTTGAAGATGGGTTGTAGGATGAGAGGTAATGTGGAATATACAAACATGTCCAAACCTGAAAAATTGATTGACCAAATTCCTATAGATGATCTCTCATCTTGAAGATGGGTTCTAAGTAGTATGAGAGAATATATGAATTACAGAAATATGCTGAAGAATGAAAAACACTTTCCAATAATTCACATTTTCTCTCATTGCATAGGCTGGCCAGGTGTTGGATAAGAGGAGATATACAGGAAAATGTTTGGCCTGAAAAACTAATAGGACTTTACTGTAACTCATCTTTTCTCATTGTAAAGATGTGTTGTGTAGGATGATAGAAGATATATATGAAAGAAAATGTTCAAGAATGAAAAGCTACCAGAACATACAATTCATAAAAATTAGGGTGTTCCTGTTTGAGTGAATCAATTGCCAATGTTCTTTTAGGATCAACTGCATACAGTAGTTAGGCACAAAAACATCAGAACCTAATTACACTATGCTATTGATCCTATAACATTGCCATTCAATTCATATCTTCTCATCCAAAAGGCCCATCATAAGTAAATAGGATGAAAAAAGATACTGATTCTAGGGATGTCTCTATTTCCTGATAAGTTAATAATCTACTCGACTGTATTTTTGTAATTCATATTTCTTGAGTAAGATGAGATACCTATTAAATATGAATATGTTCAAGCGCAAAAATCAACTCAAACATTGTCAAGAATCTACATCTTATCTCATCCTATACAGTTTTTTGTTTGAGAGGATGTAGCTTGGTTTGTAGAGTTTTAAAGGGTCCTCAAATTTAACGCTCTATAGCTTGTTTTGTAAAGTTTTGAACACATCCAAGTTTGACAGGCTAAAGATTATTTTCGGAAGGTCTATACTATTTTTGAATTTGTTCTGCTATAGCTAGTTTTTGGAGTTTAAACTATACTATAATTTGAATTGCTACAGTTTCCAAGTTTTATAATTTTGAAGTTTCATTTGCAAGCTCACTGAAAAAGTTTACTTGGTGTAAATTACTATAAATCGTTTATTTTACTTGCTATCTTTTAGCATAAACTTTGAAATATAATAGTTTGTAAGCTTGCAAACTAAAATTCACATATGAACAAATGGAAATGGATAGCCTGTCAACCCTAAGATTCGCAAGGTTTCAAAACTAACAACTCAGGTGTGGAGATGTCCAAAAAATTACGGAGAAATGTTATCCCTTCTATCAAGTCTGTATGAATTATCTGTGGCAGGGCTGTATTGATAATATATATTCTCTTTATTGCAATACATTCTATAAAGAATCATATATAAAATTATATTTTGGACAACAAAGAGAGTGAAAAATTATAAATTTAAGGTTAGTTTGTTCTTGTGGAAATAGATATGGAAACAACGGAGCTTTATAAATATTTATGTTCTACATTTCTTATTTCTATAATGGTCCATCTTCGCACTGTTATGGGAACATCTAAGCAGAGATATTTGCATGACATTTCAGATCTTTCTACCAGTTCAATTTTTAGGGAGAAGATTAGAAAAAAATTATAATTTAGACAAAACATAAATTACATAATTGATACCTGAAGACTCTCCCTATATCACATGCTTTATACACCCACACACACTGGAATAATCTAGCTATCATCACAATTTCATGACATCTATAATTCAGGACTTATATAGAAGATGGAGGGTTGGTTGGAAAGTAAGTATCAGCATCTAAAACTTCTAAATAATATAAAGTGCTGAAGCTTGAAGTCTTTAATGCATTTTTATAAAATCTAAAACTAGATTGTACCTGAAATTCCTGCAGTGCAATACACCAGAAGGAAGATCATTCCTCCAAAAGACCAAGCAACTCCAAGAGGCCCAACCCCCTTGCAATTGGCACTATTCTTCTGGCTTCCAATTACAGTTGAGATTGTTATGTAGAGAAAAAGCAATGTAGCCACAAACTCTGCTATAATGGCCCTATAGAACGACCATAAGGCCAGTTCTTTCCTGTCCACCAGAAGGGCAGGAGGAGGATCCGTGTAGTCCTTAGCTTGCTCCCCTTGCACCATCTCCATGGCCATCTTCTTAGTAATCTTATACCAAATACACCAGAGAACCAGCCAGCATGCTAAATACTCTAGCAGAAGGGATTATATAGGTTTGCTTGCCAATCCAGCTCTTTTCTTTCATTTAGGGGATGCATTATAACGTAGCTTGGACGTCACAGCATACAGTATTGTAGTTGGTAGAGGGACCCTTTGCCTGACTGTTTAAAACCTTGCTTTTAAGAAAAAATATACTTATCTTTTACTCTTGAACTTTTCATTCATATATACTTCATACTTATGTAGTAAACACTTCATTAAAGTGTATATGATAAGCTGTAGTTTATACGTTTTTGGTCAATTTTAGATGTGTCTTGGGCCTCTGTCGGATCCATCATTACCTGATGTTTTTGGGTTTTCTTTGGACTGGTCATTGTGATAAATAAAATTGCAATATTGTCTGACAAAGTACCATCCTTAGAGCAAATCATTTTCAAAACGATAATAAATATTTTTACTGCTTCGTTTATGTATTTCTTCAAACTAAGATATGAGGAATTTAGGACTTGAATCAAAATTTAGGATGTAATTTTATTAGTGTATCTAAAGTTAGAATTAATTTTTATTTTTTTCATTTTATTTTTATTATAAGATTTTTAGCTATTGTAATAGCGAAAAACATATATTTTTGTCTTTTTCTCTTATGTTTTGGGTTGATTGTAATTAAGTTTGTCTTACATTAGAGTTAAAAATAACATTATTCAATCTTAATCCATCATTACTTGTTCCTATAAATCATTCTTGATCCTTACATCTTCCTTTTGTAACCCTAGTTTAAAGTCTATAAGTGTGGAATTATTTCAAATTATTCTGTGCTTATAGATCTTGACCACAAATCTCAAAATTCAAACTTTTACCACCTTTTCACACTAGTTTTTGAAAATAGGAAAAACAGATTTTGAAGGGATCCGTAACCCTTTACAATAAGAAAACCCAGGCTGCAGAAAGGACAACCTGCAGCGACCAAAAGACCAGCACCCAAAGAAGAACCATCAAGAGTTACAATTAACACTTTTCTTGTGGGAGCGAAGAGTCATATCGAAAGAAGGCCGTAAAGATTTATTTTTTTACCCTTGACAGTAATCCATCCTTCTTCCACCTGCGAGGCCATACTAAGCCACCCCGTCTTTATATATTCATGAGGAGAAAAGCCAGCAACCAAGCACTTAGGATTGTCCTCATGACTACTTTGTGAAGATTGAGACTTATCAGAGAAGCTGCCGGGATGACCAGCCAAGGCTCTATCATCCGGAGGGGCAGCCAAAGGCGCAATAGGGGTTGTCTTAACAACCTCACCAGAAGAGACGACCGGAGGGGGGGTTCCAAGGTCCTGTGGTTCCGAAGCAACCACCTTAGAAAAACTCTTATTTTGATCAACAATCTTCTCAACAGAATAATGTTGTTGAGAAGCCCCTTTCCATCAAGTAGATGACTTAGTATTTTTTTCAAAACCACAATGTGCATGCTAGGATGATGCATTTAAAATTTGACCATAATTCTAATGAATCATATAAGACTTATTTGCATCTAGGATTGCAAGAAGAATCTATTGAGCATATCTAAAATCCTAATTACAAATGGATAAAAAAATTGTACCAACATTGTCATCATCCAAGGAGCATTTTACATGCTTGTTTGTTGTTCTCAATTGTGGTTCATTGTTGTTGAATCAATTCATCTAAGGTTTTGAATTAGAACAGGAACTCACAATTCAATATATTCCCTAAAAATGATCATAAACACTACTTGCTCTTTATTAGATTCACAACACATACATAAAGGCAAGCAAGTTTCAATTAGTAGAATTTCGCTAGTATGATCCATGAATCACAAGTTTAGGTCTAAGCATAGGTTCAAGTCTACAATTGTAGAGATCACCTTGACACTTGTGGCGGTGAATTGGAGAGTTTCACAATTAAATTCCTAAATCAACAACATTCATCTTGTAGGTTTTAAAATTTTGATGTCATGATGAATGGAATTCTTGCATTTGTAGAGTGATATCGACATCATAACTGAAGCTAAGTACCTTTGAATTGAATTATTTTTCACATTTGTTATAACATTGATTTCAATTATTTGATATTAGTCTTGACTCTTAAATCGAGGTTAATTCTTTTGTGCAATTGCCTTGATTATTTAATTAGCTTAGATTGTTTATGTGAGTGTTTTTTTCTTTACATATTTAATAATGAACCAACTTATCTTACATTGCTTGGAGTATTTAGATATATTTATTTTTATTGCATTCATTTTATACTAGATTTGATCGGGGCTTGGACTTTTACCATGTCAGAACTATGTAGTCTCATCCAACCACAATTGGATTGAGTATCTTTGTTATATCATCATCATATCATGTATCTTGACATGCCATTTTATTTAGTCAATTTACATGCACGCCTTACTAATTTTGATGTATTCCTATCTTTTATTTTCAATCCCCAACACTCTTATAACTTTTTGTGCTATGATTATGATATCTTTTCTATGGAGGTGTTGTTACATCATTTACATATTTTCCCCTCTTTCATGGAGTACATTAGCACCTATCCTTTTCTTTTAGATACACTCATTTCATTTGTCCATAAGCTTCATATTGATTCTATCTCCTATGGCTTGTGACAATGACGAACATGCATATATTAAGACTACCATATGTTATTGTTGCACCTTGTGTAATGGACATTGATGAAGTTACACCTTTACCTATTCATGATGTAGTTGTGTTTTTGTGATGATTTTCCCCTTGCATGTTGTGAAAGTCTTGCATATAGATCCATGTACTTTTGATGATATCCCTTGTGAAGAATCTAAGAATGATGATATATGTGAGCTACCTTGTTTCATACATGATGGTATGATTTGTGATTATCATTCATTTACATCTCATGTAAGTCTTATGGATACTCATGGTAGTGTTTCACTTGGTAATACTTTCTATGATGTGAATCCATTAGATTCTTAGATAGATGATATTGATACTTTGTTGTCTTCCCATTCATCAAATGATGATATTGTTGTGCTTAGTAAGGATTTGTTACATTGCGATTTTATAATATTATGGATGCATTTACATGTTAACTCATTTTTGCTTGCTAATTATGAATATTTAAATTATGATATCTTATTGACTAGTGATTTTTAGGTGTTATTTAAGTGACAAAGCAATGCAATGGTTTGATTCATCTTATTTATTATATCATTTATTTATGGATTTCCCCTACAATTCATATGGCTTTTGTAGCTAATCACTCTACCTCTCCCTTGATTACTCTAGGCCCTTTCAATTTTTTTATTTGTATCATTCTACATGATTGCTACTATGTTACTTCAAATGAATAAGGATGAATATAAATAGCCTATTGCATTCTTAAGTAAATCATTGTAGGGGTTAGAGCTAAATTAATCAATGATGGAAAAACATGCATATGCCTTAGTCAAGGCCATGAAGAACTATAGGCCATACTTGATTGGTACAAAAATAATCACATATGTTCTACACATGGTCATGAAAGATATTCTTACCCAACAAGAAGCATCAAGAAAAATATGCAAGTGGATGAATAAAATCCAATAATGTGACATTTAAATTTCAAATGACCAAACTAGTAAGAGGTTAAGGTTTGACAAAATTGATGGCACATGCAATCTTGGAGGTTGCTGAGGTGAATGAAGTGGATGTTGGTCATGCACATAATAATTGCCTACTAAAAGATGATCCTTGGTATAAGGGTATTGTCTTCTATCTATTAAACATGAGATGGCCAGTTGGATGAATGATGCTCAATTAAGAACATTAAGAATGCAATAAAAAAAATATGTGGTGATCCACAATATTTTTATGTGGAGAGACCTAAGTGGACTACTACTCAAGTGTTTAAATCAAGAACAATCCAACTAAGTGATTGATGAATGCCATCAAGGCATTTGTGGGGGGTTATTTCAAAACCAAAAAAATGCATATAATTTTTTTTAGAGTTGGCTTTTAGTAGCACACTCTATTCAAGGATGCAGCTAAAAGGGTGAGAAGGTGTGATACCTACCATAAATTTGCTAGAAAGCTTAAATTTGTAGGTGCCTCTTCCTCTCTTAGTATTGAGTGTAGATGCTCCTTTTCAACATTGGGGAGTTGACTTCATAGGTAAAATACAAGAAAAGTCCAACAATGACTACAAATGGATCCTAGTAGCAATTGATTACTTTATCAAATGGGTTGAGACAATCCAACTTGCAATGCCACATCTAGGGTAGTAATAGTAGTCAATTTTTTGTTAATAAATTTTATAACCAAATTTGGTGTGCCTATGAGAATCACTATGGATAATGCCATGTGACTTAGATCACATGAATTGCCAAAATTATGCATTGAATATGGCATTAACCTTATCTTCTCATCTCCCTATAATCCCAAAGGAAATGGATAAGATGAGTCCAACAACAAGAGTCTCAAGAAGATATTTAAGAGGAGCTTGGCCTTTAATTAGAGAAGGTGGGATGATAAATTGAAGTGGACTGGGGGAAGATAGGGTAGCTTATAAGGTTGCTATTGTCATGAGCCAATTTGAAGGGGTGATTTTGACACAAAATTTATCAAGATGGCAAATATGGTATTGTGAACTCTTGTTGTACAACACAACCAAATCTCTTCCTTTGGACTAGATTTATTGTTGGAAACTTTATATGTGGCTTACTCATTCATTGTAAGGGTTGTTTTTGAGAGGGTTTTTGCTTATTAGAGTGTAGAGTTGTTTAGGGTTTTAATTTTTGATCATTTATCCAACATTAAAGCATCTCTTAAGTTGTAGAAAAGTAGCTATATAGCACATGCATATAAGAGATTGTCTCCTTGGTTGGGCATTATTTTTTTAGAGGATTTTTTAGGGTTTTGAGGTGCAATAAGCCCTTTCCTTTTAAATTATTTTCCACCACATTTGCTACTGTAGTTGTAAATGGGTGTTTGAAAGTGTTGTAGCATTTAATCAATGGCATATTTGTATATGTGTTTGTCTTTTACCTATTTCAAAGGAATATTAATTTTAGAGGGATTATTATTACCAATGATTTATTTGCAAATAACATTTTTTGTTCCTTATTGATTTGTCTTTGAATTGACTAGATATAACTTTATTATCCTCACAAGGTACTAGTCAATGAAACCCTAATCTTCCACATTTATTAAATCTATTAAAATAATTCACCAATAGTTGTAGGAACGGAAGTAGATTTGAGCATATGTTTATAATTCAAAGCTATAAACTAGGATAGAGTTCATGGGGAACAAACTATTATATTTTATGTGAATCATTTCCAACACCTTACACTTTGCCAATGTCTATGCAACTTCAAATGAAAATGTCTCAAGGGCTTACAATAATGTCATTACTTATAGAAACATGTGCAAATGTTGAATCAACTTTAAAAGAGGTCATTATAGCTAGTAAACCTTGACCTATTGATAGGAATAGGGGTCAAGAGTGCAGTTTGGTATAGTTGTTTGTTGTTTTGGTTGTCCATTTTGTTTGATCTGAATGCCTACTAAGGCACGCCTTTGGGAATACCCTCCCAATTTTACTCTTAGCCCAAAGAATAAGAGAGCTTACTCATTCTCATTGTAGGCCTTCAACCATCCTTAATCTATTGATGATCTTCCCTTCTACCTTCTTGAAGACAATCCTTGGCCTTGGAGGCAAAGAAAAGTTTTAGGATTTTGGACTTGCAATTTTTGGACCTAATACAACCTACAAGAGATAATCAATCCTTAGCCAATAGGTCAAATATTACACATGCTAACTTCAACAACTACTCATGTGATTTCTTTTATAAAAAATTCTTGCACAAAACTTAAAAGTGTTTTTACAAAAACCATGTGCTTCAAAATTATGAGCTCACTAAACCATGACTCTCAAATTAAATATTTGGTACTAAGTTTTCCTAATATAAAATATATTTCCAATGTGACACATGTATTAAGTATTTTTCCCAGTGTCTCATACAACATACAAATTATACACGAGAATGTCTACCTATGTGGTTTCAACATCTCTAAGATATGTCATAATTATTATTTTTTTTAATATTTTAACATGATTATTTTCTTTTATGTAGGATGTTCACCATACCTTTTCCCAACATGGACTACATCTCCAAAGAAAAGAAGCTATATTTCGTTGTTAATATTTTTGAGATTATCAACATATCTAAATTGTCAATCTTGTAGTGGGTCATGGCCTCCTACCGCAACCAACAAGGGAGGTAGACATAGGCTAGATATATCATAAACATTGGGCCCAAATAGATTGGTTGTACAGTGGTTCTTGTTAGCACCATCTAGAAAAAAGGCCTTCCAATACCAATATGAATTGTCAATTAAAATGATTGGTGTCCTAATACGAGCCAATTCAAAGGGGTTCCTATTCTCCCCACCAAAGAATGGTTGTATCAACATATGGTCTAGTATTATCGTAAGGCTAACTTCTTCACCAAAGGAAACAATCCTATAATTAAGGAAATTTTTATGGCCAATATTTCAATATATGAATTAATTTTTTTTATTTGATATATTTTTTGGGAACCTTGTTTGAGGATACTTGGAGGTAAATGTTGAATTTATGCAAATGCATGGATTATATCCAAGGGGACACTTGTAGATGACTAATAAAATTTAATGGTCTAGTAGTCACCCCCTTAATGGAAATGAACAATCAAGTGGCTAGTAATTTCTTACATCCAAAAAGACCACAAGGGTTGTACATAATAATTCTAGGATAATTGTAGTGGGCATGCAATAAGCTTTTGGTTAATTTCAATATCATAAATGCACAATTGAAGTTGTATGATTAATCCCATCATAAAAAGACTTTTCCTTTGTTTGAACTTGCAAAATTTGACTTATGGATAATAGTATATATGTTGTAAATAATCTAAAGGCTTCTAGAAATCCTTATAGGCCATTTAGATTAGATATTTTCATGTATTTATTAGAGGTGTATTTATGATTTTTGAAGGGGCCTTTGAAGAGTATGCGCTCTTCACATGGCAGATATGTTTAATTTTGTAAGAGCCTTCATTATGTTGTAATCCAATTTGCTTCCACTAGTTGTATTTGCATTTAATGGTTATGGGTTAGATATATTTATCATTTATTTTCTTTATTGCTTCATTTATCTCCTTAAAGATGTCATTGTTGACCTTTAAATTGCTTGGGTGAGAAGGAACACTTGACATCTTGTGATTGGCAAGTACTTGAGAGGTGAGTTGAGTTTTCTTAACCTTTGGGGATGGTTGAGAGAGGTAGATCCTTTTGAATTTGATTATTCACTTTCATGTTCGAGTTTATAGAGATTAGAGAAGAGAAAAGAAAAGGAGAGTAGTGCTCTTGAGCTCCTAAGAGAGATTTCTTGTGTTAAAGAATAGATCTTGAGCTAGGGAATGCATGTTTGAGCTTGGAAAAGGAAAGGGTTATGCTTGAAAAAGGAATAGAACATTGGAAAGATCTAGAGTTTTAGAGGTATGACCTTTATTCTCTTGCATTTATTTTGATATTTCATTTGTGTTGCATGATGAATTCTTGCCATAAACGTGTTAAAGAAATCTTAATATTTTACTTTCTGTGCTTGGAAAGCAATATTTGGAATGTTTTAATGGAATTCTAATGATTTGGATATGTGGAAATTTAAGCATGTGTTTCTTACATATTTAATTAGGACAAACCTTACAGAAAAAATGTGTTCATAATCGGAAAGAAAGAACTTTATTGTGATTTACTTGTGTAAATGAGAGTTTGACACCTTATTAAGAGTCATCTATAAGGGTTTGATGCCTTTAACATGTGTAGGAGTTTTCTAGTTTGTGTAGGAGACATGGAGTGTGGATTGAAACCATTATGATTTCTCTATTGAACTTGCCAAATGGATTTGGAGGTCCTTGATAAAAAACACTCCATGGGTCTTGCTTCACCTATCTCTCCTTGTGATTGCACTTATATTTTGAGAATATCCTTGTATGTATGTGTTTGTTTGTGGTCAAATGGTTGTATTCTTTAAATGGTGTTTGCTTGTTCCCATGTGTATCACTCTTCTAAGCAAGGTGGGGTGGACCTCATGGTTCTACATGGATGAGAGGTAGCCTTTCTCCCATTAGCTTGAAGCTTGGGGTTATCAATACTTGCAAGAACCTTCTTATTTTCATTTTGAATATTGTATGAAACAATTTGTAAGAAGGTTTATATCTATTTGTATTCAAAGAGTTGAAATAAATTATTGATATATGCATTTAATGAGTTATAAAGTTGATTTTGCACTACTTAGAGGGTAGTGAAAACAAGATGTTTTTAACCTCCCAAGAGAGATTCAATGACTACATGTAAAAAACAAATGAATGGAAACAAGTCCCTAAACAAAAAGATAAAGAGTTGTACTCTTTCCCACATTCTAGATAAAAATGCGACCACATGTAGCTAGGACTATTCTGTTGCATGTTGAATCTCTAGTATTTGGTTTATTGTATTTCCTAGCCGACAATACTACTTGTGTGTATAAAAATTAGTGGAATTTTTTTTTTAGTGAAAGTGAAGAAAATTGATCACAGATTAGTATTACTAATTATAGAATTGCATGGATAATGAGGTTGTATTATAGAACAAGTGAGAGTTGTTAGTGAAGAGTGTGTTATGTTTCAAATTGTTAAGACATATTAGAAGTATATTTATAAGACACATGAACTATTCAACAAAATACCTCAAAGAAATGTATGCAATGTAAAAGCACATTAGAGCCACTTAAACTCTTTGACATGCCTAAAATAAATATATTGTCATGGAGTGTTATGACCATTGCAAGATATGCACAGAATAGATGCCTTTAAGGTAGTTTCATGGAATGCCATGATCTAAGATACTTTTGAATGGTCATTGCAAGATACGTGCAAAATTGAAAATTGTTTTTTTTTTTTTTTTTGGGTTAAACTAGACACTCATATTTTCCACTCAAATTATTAAACTGTCTAAATTGTTTGGTTTGTAAAAATACCAATGATTAAAAAGGAAGAAAAACTCCAATTGCCCAGCATACATGAACACCTTAGAGGCGCCTATTAGAACATACTGTGGGACTTGCCATAATATGCTCAAGGGTCTTAAAAGTAGTACCCTTTTTTATTGTTTTAAGGCGCTCCAACTCCACAAAACCAGCTGCTACCATGGCAGTCATGCCAATTATTAAGCCCTCTCCCATACGCTGGAGCTCTGTGAGGCCCTCTGGGTTTCCTGTGATCAGAGAGGCAAAGGGGATTAGAACATGACCCATGTGACCACACTCAAAATGTCAAACACTGACACGGTAGCTGGTGGTATTCTGAATCTTCCCAGGTGAGTGTTCATTGTGGTGCCTTGCTCTACAAATAGAGATGTCATCTGTGTGAATACCACTGAGTATATTGTGGTGCATAGCCAAATGGGAAGCATTCTTTGTATGCATTTTACTTCTTCTACTTGAGTTACTGTGCATAAACGCCATGAATCTTTCTGGGTCTTGTTAAGATTAGTTGGGTTTCCTAATTCTTCCATTACAGCTGCCTTATCAAGCCACCTAGAAAATCAAACAGATTTCAACTTGTTAGTATTTTATCAAAGTGACTATTCTTAAACATTGTTAAACTGTTCTAATTCTAAAAGAAAGTTTTTTATAAATAGGAAAAAAAATGGCATATGAATAAGTTTTGAAATTTCCATGAACTATTTTATAATTAAACAGTTTGGTATTAAAATAAAGTGAGACAAAGTATTAAAAATCATAGTTTTTGAAAATTTTAATTTGGCAATGAGACATAATTACAATGGCAGCAAGGTGTATATGTAATGATATAATTATAATGATAAAATATGATTTCCAATTTAATAATAAAATAGTATAATAATAGTATAATATAATAAATAAATTAAAAGAGGGGTAAAAATTTATTCAAAACAAAATAATGCAGTACAAAGTAAGGGCATTACATGCCCCTGCCAATCTTCACTAAGTGGTCCAACTTTTATGACAAATCTGGGGGTAATTGACCCCTTTCCACAATGTTCCAATTTTGCAAATGATCAGAAGCCCATTTGGCCAAGCAATCCTGCAACCCTATTTCATTCTCTAGGAATATGACAGAAAGTAACAGATTCCAAGGAAGCACACATATTAAGAATCTATTTTATAATTACAGCCAAATGCCAACTGACATCCTCTAACTATCGCCTCTTCAACAGAGTCACCACCACCTAAGAATTAGATTCACAAATGAGCTGTCTCCACCCAAGAGTACAACCACACTCCACAACATATAAAATGGCAAGAGCCTCCATCACATTATTAGTATACCAACCCTTATAAACAAAAAAAAAAAAACTCAACAGTCCTAGAACTATTCGACCCAATGCCCCCAATACCAACATTACTAGGATTTCTTTGAGAAGAACCATCTGTGTTGATTTTCAACACACCCTGAGGAGGAGGACACCAACACCCCTCCCTATTTATCTTTCAAAGAGGATGTCAACATCTATTTCTCATGATCTAGCCTGCACCCTGAGCAACACCCCTTTGAAGAGGAAGGTTGAGACGAGTGCAATAGGTAATATCTCCCAGATCCACACCCTCAACCAAGTCACACTTAGCCGAAATAGTTTCTCCCAAAGAATGAAGAATTTTCCACCACAGTGTTGGACAACCAACTTCATATCTTGAAATTTTTTGCAATTCCTCTCTAGCCAGATATGCCAAATAATAAAGGTTGGTCCAAGAGCCCAAGTTACTTAAAGAAAAGAAGTCTTAACAAGGGCTTCCCCCACTAGGCAAAAAACTTAGCCAAAGAAGAGACATGCCAACAAGCCTGGTTCCACACACCCCATCAAAGGTGCCAAAGCTCCCCAGAGAAGGAACATTGGAAGAAGAGATGGGAGACACTCTCCTCACTATTATATCACAGGACACACATCGAGGGATCTTGGAACCCTCGCTTGCACAAGATATCCCAAGTAAGGAACGTTGTTAGAAATTATGATTCTCCTTTACTCCTCATTACAAATTTAATTATAACGGTATTAAAAGTGCAACTTATAAAAGTGAAGAATATCTAAAGTCTTGGACTCATATTGGCCTTGGTCTTAAAGAAGAGAACATATCATAGGAATGAGGCTGGTTTTGTATCAAACCCTCTCATAATCGATGCTCTTTCGTGCTGGGAAGGGTTGTGGTATATGACTTACACCTTCTAATTTCATTACTGAACAATCTTAAACCTATCATTTTGTACATATCTATAAGAGAGGCGGACCAACCACGTTCAAGGCCCTAGGTCACGGAGAGCCAAGAGCGGAAGGCTACCCTAACTTACCTTAGCTTAATAAGATGTTGGGAAATGTGGGACAAGAATGATGAGGGCTATAAAGTCCTTCAATTACCCTACAGACCCAAAATGCAAGATGGGGCTAGGCGAGCCAGTTTTTGGGTTCAATGCTACACCTCAAGAAGCTCTCTGCTCAAGGATGGAAGTGCGGTCTTGGGACAATAGCGTGACGTGTTGGCGTCTCTCAAGTGCGCTAGCGTCCATGCGACCAAACAACTGAAAAGAAAAGGTCAAACCTAAGAAAAAAAGCTAACGACCCAACTAACTAATACTAAAGGGCTAAAATAACGTGATTAAGTAAACAAAATACTCTATAATGTGATAAAGTAAAAATGCAAGAGTTAAGGTGGCAAGGATGATCTCACAAAGAAAGTCGTTCGCTAGCTAGCTCCTCAAAAGCACATTCACCTACACACAAAGAGGAAGAAAAATGTTGGGTGGTTGTATAGGGGCCCACCTCAGTAAGACCCCTGTTTAGGTGTTTCCACCTCCATAGACAACCAAGAAAGCGAAATAAAGAAAATAAAGTAATAAAGAACACTAAAGCACTACAAAATAGTAGATGCACTTACTCTACCAAGTAATAGAGAGGAATGGGAAGCTTACCACCTCCACCAAAAGCACTCAAGGCTGATTGGGGGGAGATTGAGAGTACTCGAGCCTCTGTTACAATGGTGTGGTCCCAAACTTGCTCTATTGAAGTGATGGAGTGAAATTGTTGTTGCAATGGAGTGCAAGAGTGCTGCTAAGATGCTTGAAGTGAATGCAAGAGAGTATGAGTGAATTGAGTTGAAAGCTTAGAAGATGTAGAAGATGAAATGCATGTTGATTGAAGGAATTTGAAGAGGAGATGAAGAAAACAACCATATTCGGGTCGGTTGACCGAAGAGGGTGTTACAACTTGACCACCAATAATAAGTGTAACGCCTTTGCAAGTTCAACCATAGGAATCTGCCAAAAATGTAAGTGTGCCATGTGAACATCTACATGCCACATGGGCGTCCCTGACATAAATTCCCCCATTGACACTCAAAACAGGCACCAAGTGAGATGAAAACAATGGGCTTAGGTGTAATTAAGCCTCCAAACTTGGTTTTCTAAGGTGGAAAAAGACAAAAAGGGGAATTTGCACAAGGGGTACAAATTCACTCTTATACATTTTTTCCCCACTTTAGCGAGCACGAGTATTGATGAGTGCTTCAGTAAAGTAGATCAAGGAAGGAGTAAGGTTAAAGATGTATACCTAAACCATCGAGGAAGCAAATCATGATTTGACAAACCTAAAGGTACAGAACAATCAAAGGAATTATAGATTCTTAGAACTATGAAGTTGAAGAAAGAAAGCGTCTTGTAGACCCGTGGACCTGCAAGGAAGCAACCCCCAAAATATCTCACATGAAGAAATCCCTTTGAAGTAAGTGCCTTACAGGCTCACAAACCTACAAGGAAGGTGTTCCCCAAGAAATCTCACATGGAGGATACCCGGGAAGTGTCCCCCAAGATCTCTCACATGGAGGAAGCGAGGAAAGTTCCCTACAGACCCAAAGGCCTATAGGAAAGGTATCCTTCAAGATATCTCACATGAAGAATACCCAAGGAAGCACCCTATAGACCTGTAGACCTGTAGGGAAGGTAAGCCCCAAGATTTCTCACATGGAAGAAACCCAAGAAAGTGTCCTACAGGTCCACAAACTTGCAGGGAAGGTAACCCCAAAGATCTCTCAAATGGAGGAACCCCAAGAAAGCATCCTATAGGCCCGCAGACCTATAGGGGATCCACCCCCAAGATCTCTCACATGGAGGAAGTTCAAAGGAAGCGCCCTACAGGGTCTCAGTCCTGCAGGGAGGTATCCTCCAAGATCTCTCTCATGGAGGAAACCTCAAGAAAGCATCCTACAGACCCATAGACCCGTAGAGGAGCCACCCCCAAGATCTCTCGCATGAAGGAAGCTCAAAGGAAGCACCCTACAGGCTCTCAATCCTCTAGGGAGGTATCCCCCAAAATATTTCTCGTGGAGGAAACCTAGGAAAATAGACACCATAGAGTCATGAAGTGGCCATGTAAGCAAGTAGGTGGAAAATCGCGTGGACCGCCGACAATCTAAAAGACTTTCAAAGGGGTCCCTGGGGAATCCATTGTGAAGAAGAGGTCCACTCAAGGGATGCAAAAATTGAAAGTAAATATTCTCTTTCTCGAATCGATCCATCATCAAGGGATCCTTTTGAAAGATGTTCACTTCATCAAGGAATTCGAAAGAAAGAATATGCCCCCACACGAGGGAAGGAAAAACTGTTCCAGCTTCGAAGGAAGGTTTTCAAGCCCTTTCTTTACAAACCCATGATGAAGGAAACATGTTCCGTTAGGGTTCCAAGTTGAGAATGTGATTCTAAAGAAAGATTTGTGAAGATTTTCAAGAAAAGATCTATTGGCAACAAATGCAATCTTTGAAAATTGAAATGTTGAAGAAAAGCATTGTCACACATGAGAGGGACAACTCAAACAAAGAAGAGAGAAAGATAAAGAGAAAGCAAAAGAGATAAGACAACACGAACAAAGGGAACAGGGGGATCTAGTTTAGCGAGGTCAGATATGTCCATGCTCATATAAATAATAGGCAACTATGGTGCAAGGTGAAAAATCATCAATCCCTAACTAGATTAGGAAGAATGCATGGAAAATAAAGTAAAAATAAAAAAATGGGTCAACATGGAAGGGAAGCCTAAATTCCTCCAACACTTTGCATCATCCCCAATTTATTGAAAATAAAGCACAAATATGGAAGAACAAAGATACTTACGACACAAAAACCACACTTGTATTCAAGCACCACTAGGGGTGACGAGGGTCATTCAGGTACACATAGCACGATCACGGGGGAGCACATCACAAAACACACACACACACAAGATCAAAAAGAGGCCTCCTAACATTGATCGACCAAGAGGTTGTCCGCTTCCCACTCTAGATCATTGTAGGGGAAGGAGGACGAGCTTGCAGTGGTGGGATGTTAAGAGGAGGAACATCCAACCCTCCCACGACAAGGGCTAAGGAAGAAGTCCCCACAAGGTCTTCTTCACTGAGCTCTTGTGAAGCTAGGGTCAATGATTTTGAGAAGATTGTTGACAAAGCTAAGACTTCATCCATAAAGTTAAACATGCACTCTACAAGAGTGCCATGTTTGACTTCAGTAGACAAGGCAAGCTATGCCTAAAATTCACCACTAGACTCACCGAATGACTTAGGAGTGGTGATGAACTTAGGGGAAGCCGAGACTGGTTCTGTCACTAGGACATAACAAGTCAACACGGGACCACCTTGTGAAGAAGGTGGGATCCTCTTACACCCTTCACTGCTTGAAGGACCACCCTCCACTTTTTTCTTTGTCAAAGGAGATGAGCTCCCCACAGATGAGGCTAGAGGTGGGGAGGAAGAGGATGAAAGAACCACAACGGATACAACCAAAGTATTAATCATATCCAAGGGCCTTGGGAAAGGTTAGATATCTGGAACAAACATTAGCAAAGGTGGCTCCACCGAAGGAGTGATGAACACCTGTACCCCCTTGGATTTAGGGATATTCGTACTCATAGCGGAAGCCGGAGGAAATGTGGAACTAGACTGAAGAGAAGTAGAAGGAAGGGAAGAGGACAACACTATAGGAGACCCTGAAGTAGGGGCAATAATTTCTTCTTCCTTCCTTTGTGAGGCAACCTGCTCAGTCAAGAGAGCCTTTTGTCGGTGCTTGCACTCGCGTGCAAGGTGATTTCTATGAATCTTTGACT
Organism: Sequoia sempervirens; assembly: GCA_007258455.2. Lineage (NCBI taxonomy): Eukaryota > Viridiplantae > Streptophyta > Pinopsida > Cupressales > Cupressaceae > Sequoia > Sequoia sempervirens. The sequence goes on along the minus strand of VDFB02315650.1, from coordinate 11,115 downwards.
TGGAGGTTGGAGGCTACAAAGGAGTAGAAGACTCATGCTTAACCATGAGAACATCCACTATGACTATCTTCGACAGAGGAATAGATTCCTGAACGAAAGCAGGAGGAATAGGTTAAGGAGCAACAGGGGAAGTCAGCTTAAGAGCCTCGACAACGGGCCTCTTCCCATTCATTGTCTTAGGATTAGGAGCGGTAGGAGGCCATGGAGGTTGAGACAAAGAGGACTCTCCATGAGAATCTATCTTCCCATTATACCAGACAGGTCTAGGCTCCGTTGGTAGAACAAGAAGTTCAAATCAGGACGCTGAGGCTTTCACCAAGCGAGCACCATAGGATTCTCTTGCAAATGTGGAACATAATCTAATGGCACCACAACAAAGCGAGAAGAAGTGTCAGACTGACTAGTGGAAGAGGAAGAAGGAGGATCTCGGGACCGCTTCTCTTCTTCCTTCCTACGTGCCTTAGAGGCATCACTATTAGCTTTTAAGCAAGCCCTATGTGAAATAGTATAAGGTGAGGGAGGGTATCTTATTTTTGGCCTTAGGTGCCCTTTCTTATAATTCTGATACGTTCGATGTAGAAGGTCCGTCCTAGGCGAAAGAGGACCAACGAGCACAAGACAAGAGTAGTCCAAAGAGTAGCTGCCACGAGCAACTGGTGGTCTGTAACTAGTGTCGTGGATTACGTGTACAAAACCCCCGTGGATAAATTTTAAACATTTATGCACAACTGAGGGTACCGCATTCATCTCCACTAACCAAGGGATACCCAATTTCACCCTAAAGAGCTTAGACCTAGGGATAATGTTAAACAGGAGTTTCACAAATTAGGTCCAACTAAGACTAATAGGACAATACTACCCAAAGGGGGCACGAAAAGCCCATCATGTGTGCGGATGGTGCTCACAAGTGCATCATACCCATCTTTATGTAAGAATTTAATCAACATGATCTCGGTTATTATGTTTATTTGTGACATTGGATCAATGAGAACATCTGCTACGATGTTTCCATTGATCCGCGCAAGAATATAAAAAGGAGATGGTTCCCTATTAAAACCCATCGACAGGTCCTGTGAAGTGAAGGTTATACTAGTACCATTGTCTACAGGCTACACAAAGGGGATAGGTTGATGCAAGAAGGAGGCCATTGCACACTAGATGATACTCTCACAGAGTACCTAAAGGTTAAAGCATAAGACAGTGAACCAATTAAGGTTTTGTTATGCAACACCTTTAGAACCTTCCAACTACGCCAACTAGGGGTTGTAGGTTGGGTTGTAAGGAAACAATCTCACAACACTCACACCTATAGCACTCTTAGAGTACGAGGAAAGGAACTGTCAATATCGCAGAAACAAAACCAAAATGGTCCACGTTGGGTTCACCAAAAATGTAAGAGAGGGGGACCAACCATGTTTAAGGCCCTAGATCATGGAGGGCCAAGAGCGAAAGGCTGCCCTAGGGTATGTGCAGGATCATCATGGAAAAACAGGCCCTTAAGTGGCAAAAAATTTAGAAAAATCAGAGTTAGGCAACTTGACGTAAAAATTTGAATAAGTTATCTATATTATTTCAAAAATATGTAACAATAGAATATGTAGAAAATTGAATGTAGTTTCTAAACTACTAAGTTTAATTAAAAAAAATTCTACTTGGTGAAAATTTGAAATTTCAATGTATTAGTACTTAAATTTCAGGGAAAAAATAAGAAGTAGATGTCTGTATGACCACCCTAACCACAATAAAATGATAATATTTTTTTATAAGATTTTAGATATAAGTAGAGGGCTCATTTCCTAATGTTATGCATATTTTTTTTGTAATTTTTTTCCAAGTAAATAATTAATTATGAATTTTTTTATTACAACTTTTAAAAAATATAAAAACTCGTATGTCTAACCACCTTAACTTGGTCAAAACTTCATGAAATTCATTTTTTTAATCCTATAGTATAACCAAAGCATAGATGAAGCACATTTTGATTAAAAAATGTGATACCCGTTGAAAGCTATAAATGTTTTCAATCGACCCTGTCAGTCAGACTGGTAAGTAATTCAAATAGAAAATGAATAATAATTATTTATTAAATTCAAAATAAAGCATAATTTATATTGGTGGAAATCTGAGAATCTCTTTTAAAAACCCTTTTCATTTCATCAATTTTAGGTTAAAAAAATCGTTAGCCACATACCCATCATATTGCCACTTTTTGGCCCATCATGATCCTGCACATGCCCCCTAACTTACCTCAGCTTAACAAGATGTTGGGAAATGCGAGACGAGAATGATGAAGGCTACAAAGTCCTTCAATCAACCTACATACTCGAAATGCAAAATGGGCCTAGGCGAGCCAGTTTTCAGGTTCAATGTTACGCCTCAAGAAGCTCTCTACCCAAGGACGAAAGCATGGTCTTGGGACAATAGCGCGAAATGATGGCTTCTCTCATGTGCACTGATGTCTGTGCGACCAAAAAACTAAAGAGCCAAGGTTGAACCTAAGAAAACAAGCTAACGACCCAGCTAACTACTACTACAGGGCCAAAATAACGTGATTAAGTAAACAAAATACTCTCTAATGTGATAAAGTAAAAATGCAAGAGTTAGAGTGGCAAGGATGATCTAAAAAAGAAACTCATTCATCAGCTAGCTTCCCAAAAGCACATTCACCTACACACAATGAGGAGGAAAAATGTTGGATGGTTGTATAGGGGCCTGCCTCAATTAGACCCTCGTTTAGGTGTTTCCACCTTCATGGATAGCCAAGAAAGTGAGATAAAGAAAATAATGTAATAAAGAACACTAAAGCACTATAAAATAGTAAATGCGCTTACTCTACCAAGTAATAGAGGAGAGGAATGAGAAGTATACCACCTCCACCAAAAACACTCAAAGTTGATGGGGGAGAGATTGAGAGTATTCAAGCCTTTGCTACAATGGTGTGCTCCCAAACTTGATCTACTGAAGTGATGGAGTGAAATTATTGTTGCAATGGAGTGCAAGAGTGCTGGTAGGACACTTGAAGTGAATGCAAGAGATTATGAGTGAATTGAGTTGAAAGCTTAGAAGATGTTGTAGAAGATAAAATGTATGAAGAAGGAAGGAATATGAAGAGGAGATGAAGAAAACAACCATATTCAGGTCGGTTGGCTGAAGAGGGCGTTATAACTTGACCACCAATGAGAAGTGTAATGCCTCTGCAAGTTCAGCCACAAGAATCTGCTAGAGACGTAAGCGCGCCGCACGGGTGTCTATGTGCCATGCGAGCATCCCCAACAAAAATTCCCCCACCGACGCTCAAAACAGGCGTCGAGTGGGATGAAAGCAATAGGCTTAGGTGTAATTAAGCCTTTGAACTTAGTTTTCTAAGATGGAAAAAGGAAAAAAGGGGAATTTTCACAAGGGGTGCAAATTCACTCATATACAATATCGTGTTGATTCCATTTGAGATTGCAACCATGAAACCATGATCTTTGACATTGAAAATTTAGTGCCTTTTGTTTCCTCACTCAATTAAATGCATTTTAATCTACAAATATAGTCCTGCTGAATTGCTTCGATGGGCATATTCCTTCAATACTCTGGATGACTGAGCAAGTACACAGTATTATAGTATAAGCCAATTTTGTTTTTAGTATTTATTCTTTTAGCATCGCCAGTATTCAGTGTAAAATAAGACCAATCTCTTTAAGACATGTAATGCCCTCTATTTTGGTCAATCAAATTCTTTCTTTGAATCCCATCAACAATAAATAATTAATACAAAAATTTGACCTTTGATTAGAATCTTTCTTGGCACAATACAATACATATTAGCAATAAATTGGAAGTATAGATATTAAATACAATTTATGTATGTATTTGTATATTTTGTTGCTATTGAGCCATATTATGTTTAAGGCCTTTTATATAGTGCATTCTACTAATGGCTATTCATTTTTAAATCTTTCATGCAAAGTAAATTGAGTTATTGATTTTATAAGAACGTATACTCATATATTCTCTAGCTTATATATGTATTCACATACATATATGAGCTATACCTTCTTTATTTAATTCATTGATCGCATATTGTAACAACCTTCTTAAATGATATCCTATGATTTGGGGTTTTTTTTGACATCTTTTATATGTTACAAATTCCAGTTCTTATGAATCTTTAGGATATGGAATGTGTTAGTATTAGGGAGATAAAAGTTATGTAGAGAAACAGAGTGATCCTCTGTAGTTGATTGCTTTATTATTCAAAAATGTGTAATGGAGTTGTAAATGGTCATGCCAGTGAGACAATTTGATCACTGTTAGTGAAGCATCTTGTAACCAGTGAGGTTCTATAGCCAGTGAGGCATCTTGTAACTAGTGAGGTTCTGTAGCCAGTGAGGCTTTTCCAGTAAAACATTTTATAGCCAGAGAGGCTTTTCCAGTGAGACATTTCATTAAGCCAGTAAGACATTTTTATGAGTGGTTTTTCATCCCTATGAGGGTTTTCCATTCATGAAAATCACTATGTTATGGTTCTTTTGTGGATGCATTTATGATCTTGCTATTTCCTTAATTTGCATTACAACATTTGAATTTATATGTATTACTATTGTGTTAACTTTGTGAAAGCCTACATGGCTAATTTTTGTAAAGGCATAGCCTTGTCTTGATATTCATATTGACTCATTAATGTATGTAATTCCGTTTGAAAATAATGATGAAGTTATTTAATTATTTCCTTTTAGCACCATTTAATAATCATATTATACTATTTAATTATTTTGGGTATGGATTTGCTTATCAAATGTTACTTTTAGTTAATATAATAAATAAATTGAATTCTAATGTAATATTTTATTAAATCAGTATTATTATTTTAATTCACTTATTTTAATAAATAAATAATTATAATAATTACTTATTGTAAATTTAATAAATATATACTAATTAATTATTTAATTAAACATTATAATAATTCATTATTATTAAAATTAATATAATATTATTATTTTTTGATAGATAATAATAATTAAATTTTTACCTCTCTTTTAGTTAATATAATAAATAAATTGAGTCGTAATGTAATATTTTATTAAATCAATATTATTATTTTAACACTTATTTTAATAAATAAATAATTATAATAATTACTTATTGTAAATTTAATATATATATTAATTAATTATTTAATTAAATATTATAATAATTTATTACCATTAAAATTAATATAATATTGGGTGGGGGCCCTAGCTCAGTTGGCTAAGTCTTTCCTGTTGCAAGAGGCTGGTCACGAGTTCTAGTCTCCCCTGTCCCGTGGTACCGGAGGGCGTGTCGTGCTAGCACCGTCGGTCACGTTAAAAAGTTTACCAGGTGCGCTGCAGTTTATAGGGGGCCGTGCTATACAAACCCGATTTCTGCAGCCTAAAAAAAAATTAATATAATATTATTATTTTTTGATTGATAAGAGAGGAGATATATTGATAATGCAAAAAATTAGAATGCTAGCGCATGGACATAGGGGCAACAAATTTTCACAATTTGTAACCCTATAACAACCTAAACACCCAAAACAACCTTGACTTAATCAACTTGAAAACACCCAAAATTGACCGTGCAGGGTCATATTGTTTTATACTAATATATTTGATAGACATGAACTACACCTAAAACCACCAAACATGCACACCATAATTACCAAACATTCTTTTGGGAAAAGACTCTGAATTCATACTTCCATGTAGCACTCAACACCACTGAGAGATGAAACTTTCTCTTGAGAAACTCCACCCCTGCAATGTTCAGTCAACCCAGGTGCTCGATCAAATCCATGCCCTACAAGTCCAAGAGGAATGGGTAATATTTGACTATTGCCCTCAAGACCTCGAGAAGGCTCAAACCATGTGGGTGAGGGATACCAACCCCAAGCGTAGTTGTTGCCAAAGTTTCCTCTAAGCCAACCAACAAGTTCTTCTCGAAAAGCTTCTGCATTAGAACCTTAGCTTCCTATTTGGGAAAGGAAATATTAGTGTAAAGTCGATACCTTTTGATGCCTTCCATGAAGCCCCTGCCTATGATGCATTTCACCGCTGTAAAGGTGAGATAATCTGGGTGGCGTATAATGCGCCTCAACCTTAATGATGTCACAGGGCCCAAAAATGCCATTTTATATTTGATACTCAACAATTGGACCAAAGTATCCATGCCACTAGAAGCCAATTCGCTCGTTGAGACACAGATAATGAACATCACCATACTCAACATTGACCAAAGTTGCTATATTTATCCCACCAAATAAACTGCAATAGTCCCAAGGCTTCGTCAGAATGACAACTCGCAAAATGTATTGAACCTATAGAATGAACAATTACACATCATTATAAGTGAAGCCTCAGAAGATGTGAATGTATCTATATTAAGCCACTAGGCCTCAAGCATGTGAACCGTCGGACTGAAAAGACCGCAACCCTTCAATTTCACTTAAAAACAAGATGAAAATGTGTTTAAATGGAGCAAGCCTTGAGATTCTAAGGTTGTCAATCATAATTCCCACCTCAGCAGTCCGTCGACAAAGATTCGCCAGCTAGGAACAAATTTTCAAGTGTGACAATCATTCAAACTTAAACCCCTCGAGCACTTGTGGCAAGGATGATGAGTCATTACAACTACCACAAAACCACCGGGTAAAAGCACAAAGTTGTGTCACACTTTTCGCCAAATAAATAGTTCCGAGCGAAATATTTTCAGCTGGAAATGTTTTGCCCGACTACGTTTCGACCGAAACCATGTGGCGTATTACGTGTCACATAGGTTTCGGTCGAATAAGTTTCGCCCGAATCCAAAAAAATCAAAATTTTCCTTTTCCCGCTTTAAAAATGCCTTCAAAATTGGATTTTTTAATGTGCGGGGTTTCTACAGAAAGTGTTTCAGCTGAAACCCTTTCTATAGAAACTGTTTCTACCGACACTGTCTATGTGGCATCTTAGTTGGCAGCCAACTCAGTTTTTTTTAGAATTTTCTGAAACTTTCAACTTTAGCTAAGTATTTCTTTAGTCAGAATGATTTTTTTGCAAAAACAAAAAATACCCTTTTGTAGAGCTCGGAGTGTCGAATCCAAATATATAATTTTTTAAATATTTTTAGTAGTTTTAATATATATATTTTTTAAAATAATGCAAGTAGGTTTTCAAAATGAAAAAAGAAGTTGATTACAAATTAAAAACAAGTTAGTAAAATTTATTAAAAAAATTTAAATCTTATATGGGGTACAAGAGGAGAGAGTCTTCTTCAAAAGGTATAATTCTTTTTTTGAAAATGATTTAAAATTTTGAAAATAGTTAATGACAGTAAGCTATCAAATTCTGACATGTTTGACTTTAAAACATTATTACAAAGAAAAATATACATCAAAATTTGATTTTTCTTTTCCATGCACAAGATATTGAAGTTACACCTGTTTGGAGAAAAAAAATTAGAATAATTTTTTTCAATTTGTTTCTTGACGGCCCGTGAAGTCACTCTTTTCTGAAATTTTCAGCATTCCAAAATTTGTCCTTAAATTGATAAAAACATAATGAAAATGATTTTTTTTTAAATTTTAAAAATTACAACAATAAAATTCATCAAAAGTTCTACATTTCATTAGTTTACACCATTTTGAAATTCAAAACATAAAGACCACTTTTATGTGGTCGAAGTTCATAATTTTTTTTGCTGTTGGCCGATTCCTTTATAAAGTGTGACACAGGTTTGTGCTTTTACCCCACCCACAATATAATATTGTTATTAATAATTATATACATATTAAATCATTATTATTATTATTTGGTAGGTAAATGCTTTTGACTGGAGCTATGAACTAGTGAGGCCACATACGGGGGACCTCATCCTCGATATCTTCATTTCTCCTCCTCCCTCCTCCTCCTTGCCACCTTTTCCTCCTTCCTCCTCCTTTCCCACTCCTCCGTATGAACACCTCCCACCTCCTCGATATCTCCATTTCTCCTCCTCCCTCCTCCTCCTTGCCACCTTCGCCTCCCTCCTCCTAGCTCCTTTCCCACTCCTTCGTATGAACACCTCTCACCTACTCAATATCTCCATTTCTCCTCCTCCCTCCTCCTCCTTGAAACCTTCGTCTCCCTACTCCTTGCCCACTCCTCTATATGAACACCTCCCGCCTCCTCAACATCTCCATTTCTCCTCCTCCCTCCTCCTCCTTTCCACCTTTTCCTCCCTCCTCCTTGCCCATTGCTCCGTATGAACACCTCCTGCCAACTCCACCAGCAGTTGACCTCATAGCAACACTAGATCTCCCTACATCCTTCAACCTTCATGTGTCGTCCTCCATCCTCTGACCAATGATCATTTTCCTGAACATCCACTTGTGGGATTCAAACACTTGACATTAGTTTCACTGTTGCTTGCAACTTGTCATTGCATTTGTGGGGTCATCCCCATATAAATATTATATTGGTAATTAATATATCATATATTAATATATATTTATCAATATTACAAATAGAATAATTATTATATATAATATTTGTATTATATAAATATATTATTAATATTTATATATAATAATTCACTACTATACATTATTATTATTATATGATTAATATAAATTAGATAAGCTAGTTTAGCAAGGGGTGGAGTATAATGACATGAATGTGTTAGAAAATATCTTAACTTAAATTTTACACTTATTTACATGTCAATTTAGTAATTTTTAATAATAAACATTCTATTAACAATATCACAATTGATAAATGAAACATACTATAGCTCTTCATTTAATTAATAATATCTTAAATAAAATATTTGTTAAGTAAATGTTAAAATAAATAATTCTTGTGCCCTTTCTTATCCATCTACTTACCTATTAAATAAATATTAAAAATGATATTCATATAGAAAATAAAACAACTCTTACTTAAAGTTAAAATGAATAATGCTTTTATATCTTTTCATAGCTATTGCTTGCCTTATTTAATAAATAATGTCCATATAATTACTTTAAAGAAAAATAATTTTACTTTTAAATATAAGTTAATTGAGGAATACCCACCATTATACAAATTTCAATATAGATTAATTCATAACAACTTCAAATAATGAAATAATATATATTAATATGTATATTCTTAACAAACATAAATATCTTAAATATAAAATTAATCAAAAAATGTTAATATATTTAGTATAGACACTTCAAGATCAAAATATGTATTTTAGATAGATATATTTAAGATATTTGTACTAGTTATGTTATATCTTATCTCATCTAATAAGTTCTTAAAAAAATTAAAAGGTAAAAGAGCATATCTTATGTATATGTTCAAGATTTGTCATTGTTAAGACTTAAAAAAAAATCAAACATGAAAGTTGTGTGAACCCCAATCCTAATACCTGCAAAACAATAAGAACAAACACATTAGATGTTAGAATGCAAGTAAGAACAAGGATTCCCTATGAAATCCATTTACCAAGTTCAAATTAGGAAAATAAATAATGAAGAACACAATAAAAACAACAAAAGAGATTGAATCCTAATTAAACTAGCAAACTTATGATCCCATGGGGGAATTGGTGCCAATTTGATGTGAAAATTGGCCCTTTCCCAATTCCTATGATGCAAGCTTGATGTGTTGATGATAATTGATCCACTTTGATGAAGGTTGATGAATGCTCCAAGCTAAAAACATGCATAACCTAGCTAAGATTCAAGAATGATGGATGAAATTTGATAGATATTTGAGCATGGTAACTTTGCATAATTTGTGGATGATCAAATGAGGAATGAAGCCTCTTATTTATAGATGAGATTGAAGGATGAATGTCCAAAATTGAGCAATGTGGGACTAACATTCAACCAATGGCAAGATGCCACTTGTCAACCTATGAGTGGATGGAGGATGTGCAAGTTTTGAGGATTGTGCCAATAAATACATATTTTTGAATTTCAAATTTGTTGAAATGACTTGCAAGAGGGAAGCGAAAATGCATTATATGCCACTTGGCTCAAGGAAAAGGACATGTAAGATGGAGTAAATACCTTGCTGGATGTACATATCAACTTGGATTTTTGAATTCAAACTTGGAGAATATTCCAAAAAGATGTCTTGTTAAGGAAAATAGGGATTTAATAAATTAATTAAATCTATTTTCATGAGCAAGTGGTAAATGCTGAAGGATGGGACATGAAATGAGATTAAATTAATCTAAGTTAATTAATTTAATGAGAGATTAGGTGATGTGATAAATTTGACTTAGATTTGTGGATTTATTTAAATCAAATATGAGAGGAATGTGATAAGAGATTAACTAAATAAAGATTTTGATTTATTTAATTAAAAGAGATGATGTTAGATTAAACTAAATAAAGTTTTAATTTATTTAATTTAATAGATAGAATTTAGAGATTTAATCAAATAAAATTGATTATTTAATTAAATAGGGATAATTAGATCAAGATGATTAATTTAATTATCGAGGTGACTTAATTAGATATTGGTTTATTTAATTAAAGAGAGAATGATAATTTAATCAATAAAACTTGATTAAATGGTTAGACCAAAGGATGATTCAAGATGAAATGATGTTAGTAGTCAGGATTAGATGCACAATGTTAATTGGTACATTTTACGTGTCTACATTTTGCCCCTCTTTGAAAAAATACACTTGTTGCGTTGTTCAAAGAATAAACGATCTCAATTAAAGCCAAATTTTATTTGATTTTTTAAAATCTTGCCCCACTGCTACCCGACGAGAGAAAACATGTAATCTATTGCCCCTTGAAATTGGGCAAGAAATTTCAATTTTAGGTGATCTTGCGAAAAAAGAGGACAAGGTGCCCGACAGGTTTGAAAAGGCTTCAGGAGGCCAAAAAAATGTCTAAACACAATAAAACGATGTAAAACAGGCCTCAACTAGACAAAAAAAGCTTCAAGGGTCCAAAACCCTAGCAGGATAGCCAATTAGGGTGAAAAAACCTTAATTTTCAAGCTTAAAAAGGCTCCGAGGGGTCACTTTCAATTTATTTTCACACAGCCATCTTGCAACCTTGAGTTTTGAGCTCTAACCTCCTGATGATATGGTGCAACGACAACTTTTGATGGCACATTTATGATTGAGTCCACA